>VWPW01030207.1:116127-134437 GCA_013389825.1 Crypturellus undulatus | reverse complement strand
AGCTGCCGGCGGCCCCGCGCCCTTCCCGGCCTCGCACCTCGCGGCGGCAGCGGAGGCATCTACGGCCCCTCCGGGGCCGGCGGGGCTGGAGCCCTGGGGAAGGCGCCTCTGTCCCGGGGCTCAAGCGCGGCTTTTTCCTGCTTTCCTTCTTCCTGGGGACGTGATCTGGCCCTTTGTGTGAGCACCCGTAGTTGTGCGTTTAGATGGCGGCTGCTTCCTCACTTGGGAAGCCTCGGGGAGCAGCAAAGGGCATGTTCCTCTGGTGCAGGAAATTATTGAGGTGTTAATATTATATGTGCAAAATTACTGAAAAGTTTTAACCACGGTGTCGTAGGTGTGCTGCCAGCAGTAACGTGATGAGCTCAGGTGTAGTTTTGCTTGTTCTCATATTTAAGCGCGATGCTGAGATCTAGATGGTGACTGTCGAGTTTCAGTGCACGGCTGGGGCTCTGTGCTGAGGCTCCGGGCTCGAGATCCCCTTCCTGATGTGGTTAAACACAGCGCAGTATTTCGAGGGTGCCCGTCCTTCCTCCGCTCTGAAGTAGCTGGTCACCGGCCTCCTTCTCTCGAGAGCGAACCTCCCTGTTAGGTTTATCACACAGAGGTGAATATGGCCTTTGCATGTATGAGGGTCTCTGCAAACCAAAAATGTGCAAGCCAGCTCCGAGGAACACACAAAAATGCTTTTATACTTTTTTTCCTTCCTCCCCTCACCCCTTTACATCCTAGCGTATTTTTTCCTGGAACCCTCTTTGCAATTTCTCTTACAGCCAAATCAGCACATGTGTTAGCTTCAAAAGATTAAACTGCTTATCTGTGAAATGGATTGTCTTAATTGCAGTATTTCATTTGATGTGTGCTTCAGTTGGTCACTTTTGCAGTTCCTCTGTAACTGCTTTGAAGGGCAGTTTTGAATTAGCAGGGTCTTTTGCGTCACCCCCCCTCCCCCCCCTTTTTTTTTTGTTATTTTGGGGGTGCTTATATTAAAAAAAAAAAAAAACTCTGTTTCTTTTATGGTCTGATACGAATACAAGAGTGAATAAAAGGTATTTCCTCAGCTCATGATGTTTGTGCAGGCTGTCACTCTTCTGCCTTTTCCCGATGTAATTTTAAAACCATTGTAACTAAGGGTACTAGGCTTCATTCTGGCCGGGATTCTGATGGCAAACCAAAACTACCAAGGCGCGCAGGTTTCAGTGATCATAGCCAGCCCAGCAGCCTGGCCTGCCGGCTGTGCATGTAGGCACCCGAGGACAGGAACCCTTGACAGATCAATCACAAAACACCATTGTTCAAAGGCAGATGCCAAAGAGCTTTTGAAGTCTTCAAAGAATCGAATTCCTGCTCTCAGGTGGAAAACGGCTTGAGGTTTCCTGATACATGCTGTAAGTTTTGAGCGTTTTACAAAGGCCACCAGTGACTGCAGATATGTGCCTGTTTTGCTCATGCAGAAAACTATGGTTTGGGGGATGAGGTGAGGGGGGACATAGGCTGTGAAGGCAGGTTTCCAAATTAGGAATGATGCTGCTGCTTGGGCAATCTTAATCTGCCCCCTTTGCTTCTGCTATATGTTGCTAGCTTAATTACTGTTCTCATGTCTGCCATAGGATGTGATTCATTCTGTACATATAGTGACAGTGCGAACTCACTGGGATCTTCAGTATGTCTTTTGGTAATTTTAATAGAATCAGGTGATCATCTTGTAAGACATCAACGGAAGAAGGCTGTATTGTGGTGGCACATGTATAGGTAAACTTCTCAGGGTGTCTTAACTGAGCAAGTTTCACTTTTGCAAACTGGATGTTCTTTACAGTGTGTCCTTTAACATAAAATTTTACTTGCATAAATACTCTACAATCCGGTACCTCAGTTCTATAGATTCATGCTCATATGCCATACAATAAGATGTAAAGGGCAGAGCCTGTAGAAGGAACTTCACACTTCAGATTTCCACCTTGCTAGGATTATTGGTAACAATAAACAGGCTGTTAAATAAATTAACTGGGGAGAGATCAGGCTTCTGTTTTGCGAATGGATTTTGTAGTTGTTGCTGACAGCTGTTTGAGAAATCTGCAGCCCTGAGCTCTACACCCTTCTGCATGGGCTTGTCTATTCCTACTCCTCCATCTCCGTCTGGCCCCTAAGGATGCTGCTCTGGTCCCCACTGCAGTGGTCTGGGGGTTTCTCCTACTCTGCCTGCGTTTTTGAAGTACTGTGTTCAAAAAGGCAGCCTTTTTCTTCTCTGTTCTGGTACCTGTTGTGCTGGCCACTTCCTTCATCTAATAGAGATATTTTGATTAAAATTCTTGTTCAGTCCTTGTATACCCTGCAGTCCAGAGGTTTTGCAGTCTCAAGTGCTTTATAAATATTGATGAATTAACCCTTGCAGTATCTGCCTGGTAAGGAAGCCTTCATTTTCCCATGCTCAGAAGGAAGATGCACTGATGATTCAGAGATGCCAAGCAATAGCAAATCCATTGGGAGCTGCATATGAAACCCTGTGTCTTATATGAGTTTGTCTAAGATGAGGAAGAAGATTGTGTCAAGGGCGGGAGCAGAGCTTCTACCCCGGACCTCTGCTTTCACCATCTGCTCCTCTCCTTCCTCAATGGCAAAAACTTGACTTCTGAGCATCTCCCTCACATGCTTTCCTTTCCACTCCTAGGGTGTGCTCAATCTTGAGGACACCCACAGTTAATGAAAGGAACTGCCCTCCACAAACCAAGCATTTTTAAGAGGAAAACTGAATGCAACTTTTACCTCTTAAACTCCCTCCCCTTTTAATACTTAATATATTATAAGAGACAGCAAAAATAGTTTAAACAACTTCGTAAAAGCTCTGAAGTATCTGTTTAAATATTAGTATCCTTGGATAATACAGTTTTATACAGATTTTGGCGGAAGTCATGAATTTGGCTTTTGAAAAGGTTAGGAGTTGATGACTAGCAAGTAGATTTTTTTTGGCCTTCATACTTCCAGAGCAAGTCCAGACACACACAGGTAAAGACACATCTAGGGCTGTATTTTAAATAAGTATCTCAAGTTTTGTGACCAAAAAAAATCTAACTTCTATGTTAGAAGTTGATGCTTCAATTTTTGCTTTTGTTTTTCTGCAGTTGTAGAAAGCAGGTGACCCACCTCTTTTCCTTTGCAGAATACATTGAAAAGAATCAATACTGCATGTTTGTACAGAAACATAGTTTAGTTTCTGGCATCTGTTGGGCTGTTCCTTCTTTAATCTTTTTAAGGAAAACTTTAAATGTTGTGCTTCGTACTAGTTTATATCTAACACATGCTTCTCTTGCAAAGCCCTATTTCATTCTCATCCTTGTCACTCTGGATGTTGAGTCTCACAGTTGTTCTTTTGTTCACCTTAATGTGCATAAAATTTCTGTTCCTATACTTTTATGCCATTTTTTTAAGCACAAGCATATATTCATTAGTATATTTCTGTTTAGTTAATGACTGTTTAGCAGATGAAGATGTATTTTAATTTTTGGGTCTATTCCATACTGCTTTGTAGAGCCAAAGCTAGGTCTTACACCATGACTGGAAGCAAATGTTACTTCCTAGTGAAAAGTAATGTATGATACATGAAGTGTCAGGCAATTCATCAGGAGTAAGGAGGAGATGGCCCTAAGGCAAACAGTTTGCTCTTTAGAATATAATAGTTACTTAACCCTTTAACTCTTACAGCACGTGTATGAAGCACAAACTTGCAACAAATTTGTTCTGAAGGTAATTGATGCAGACCATGCAATGAAATATAAATTATTCTTGAAATATGCCTTAATGGCAACCAGTCTTTAGCCCATCAGTTTTAATATATATTGAGCAATTAATTGAAATAATAAAACTTGAATATGAGTTTGGTTTTTCTTCTGTGTGGGCAGTTGCCTTAAGTGTTTTTAGCATTTAGTGGTGTGTTCTTTAGATAACTACAGTCAGGTTAATGTTATTTGACCAAGTTCAGCACTGATTATTACATGTTTGTTTTCAATACATACCGCTTAGCGCTGGTGGTGTCTTTTGGTGTGATTTCTTCCACAGATGGCAGTAACTGAAATGCTTTTTCCTGTAACCGTTTAAAGGAATACTGACACTCAGCTTGAAACCTAGCCCATTTGAAAGCAAATTTTCCTGTTTCAGGAAGCACAGTATTCATGTTTGCCAATAGTGCAAGCTTTGCAATATTTTCTGTTCAGTTTTTTGTGAAAAAGCCACACACAAAGTGGAGAGATGAACATATTTTATGCAGGAGGCACAAATGAAATTGCCCAGATAACTGCTTTCAAATGCACAGTATAAACTGGGTGAAAAATAGAGGCTGCTCTTAATCTAAGAGCAGTGACCTCTTGCATACTGTTTGTATCCATGGATATTTTCCTGGACAAAGAATTTTGGACACAGTTGAGATTTATTTTTATCAGGTAGCATATATGATTATTGATGGCTTTTCAGCTCCTGTTTTCCTAGTGTACAGGACTGTGTTTTTAGGAATTGGTATGTTTTTGTACTGTGTTGCTTTTGTTTTTCTTTGGTGCAATCTTTCAGGAGAAAAATTGTTTTGAACAATGCTGTTCTTTACATGCCTCTGTTTTCATTTTAAAGTAGCTGACTTAGGCCTCAGCTGAACAAAGTACTTGAGCACATGTGCAACTTTTAAGCCAAGGGACTACTTGCAAACCTAAGAGTTGCATGCAAATTTACATCCTGGGGCCAGATCAAACCCCAGTGAAACCTTGGTGGATTTTACTGCACAGATTTTTGATTAGAAATCTCGTTGATTTAAGACCTGAACGGGCTGTTTGGCTGAAGGGCAGGTAATGAGTATTTTAGTTCCAAAAAAGATAAGCTGCATCCTAGATGTGAAAACGCAAATGTAAAACTTTGCAGATTTTTACTGTATTATTTTCTAACAAACTTGCTGGACCATGGCAGGATATGAAAGAAAGAATTTTGTATAATGCTAGTGCTTAAAATATAATTCCTGGATTCCTGTCTTTAAGGAAAAATGTAAGCATGTAGACAATGGAAATACAAGGATGAAGTTGCTGTTATCACCAACAACCTTGCTCACTGGCTCCTGGCTACCTGAAGTTTGCTAACCTGGATCAGAGTGGTTTATATTTTTCTCCTTTTATGCAAAAAGGAGAGGATGGAGCAGTCGCGCGGCGGAGCCGGCGGGCGGCCCTTCTCCCGAAGGGGTTAACGCGCAGGCAGCGCCGAGACATCTGGCGGGAGCTGTGGGTGTTGGGTGCGGCGGATCCCAGGGCCGTACCAGTCTCTACAAGGGAGCTGTCATGCCCGGTGATTTATCCTTCCCTAATGTCACGGGGTATGGATGTTGAAACTGTGGCGAGAATGCGAAATACGAAAAACATGAAGATTATGATTTAATGTCTGGGGAGGCTCATTGTTGGCCTCTGTTCACAAGTTGTAAGCACTGGAGGTAGCTTGACACAAAATCTGGTATGTAGCACAGAAAAAAGGCAGGAGGGTTTTGGAGCTCCGACATGTGTTAGTGCACAAAAGTGAGTGGTGGCAACAGTGAAATCAAAGGCTGCGTTGATGATGTATTGTGTTGGAGGCGCTGAAGAAATTCATGGAAGTTGCTTGTAAATGACTCCTTAAATGTACTTTGTGGTCCTGAATTTGCAAATAAGCTTAATGGGTGCAGTAGATAAAGGTTGTAGAGAACTAACTTTGCAAAAGACAGTTTGGGTAGTTAAGTGATCCTTTAATATAGCTGACATGTAAACATGTTATGTTCCTGATTTGACACCACCTTACTCCTCTTTTGAATCTGAAATTCATGGGAGGTTAAATTTCAGTTAAGAAAAATCATGTTTTATCAGTCAGCCTGTACTAAATTTATTTCATTTTTCTTCTACCAGATGCAACGAAACATTAAGTTATTAGAGTAGCTGGAACAAAAGGAGTATCACTGATTTTTATCAGAATATCCCCATATAGTAAGTTCCTTTGTAGCTAGGTGAAAAAAAGTTTGCCTGTTTCTTTGACAGGATGGATTAAATCATTTTTATTTCTTGGAGCAATATTTATTATTCTTATTGGAGGCAGCTCACAGATCAGTGTTGGTTTTCCCAGTATTCTTAACTATCAGGAACAAAAAAAAAATCAGGAGGCATAACTCTCAGCTGGCAAAAGTTAAATAGAAAGCAGCGCTGAAGTGAGCACTGCTGCTCTGTAGCACAAAACTTAAAGCATAATGATAAATGTGGTTGTGCTTTCATGATGGTACAGGTATAGCTTTAGAAGCTGTTAATGCTTAAGTGTGCATGTCATATCCAGCATCTATTTTTTCCCTGATACAGCAAAAAATATATATTAGCTTTTATAGATAAAGTTCTGTTCATTTGGACATACTCCCATTATTCTCAAAGTCATATATTTTAGTAAAAATGCATAAATGAATACGGCTATCTAGAATCCAGTTTTCTAGAATATTGCTTGTTTTATAAATACTACAGAAGCTATGAACTCAGTGTTCTAATTATGCATGAATAAATTCCAACTTATCCAGTTGCTGCTGAAATTGGAGTCTGATGCATAATAAATAAGTTCCATTTGGGAAAAATGTTTTGGTGTATTCAGACACAAATAATATCGTGAAATGACAAATGAAATAAAGGATATTTGCCCTGAAATCAGAGTTGCTATTTTAACCTGTATTAGCAAAAATGCAGTAATAGGACCTGAAGAACTAATTCTTACTTTCTTTATGTTTACAGTAAAACTAATACTGACTGTGGAGCAGTTGTAGTGCTAAATCCTTATTTAGGAAAAAAACGCAACTAACATTTTAAAATATGATGTTTATATCAGTTTTTAAATTACTTTGTCGTGTTTTTTTGTGATGAAATTTAAGTTTATGGTTATTTTTTTTAAAAAAAAAAAGTAGTGTTGGAGGTTTCATTAAGAGTTTCTTTTTTTGTTATTTTTTGCTGGTTACTCACACAAGCAGCAGTTCTTTTCCTCTTATGCATCAGGATGTATGGTAAAAATGTTACAAATTAGTTTATAACCTCAGCACCATCTCTGAAACTACTGTTTTCAGATATGCTTTGTCAAGTGTGCTTGGGGATTTGCACAGCCTGAGATTTCGGGTAGATCTGTGTTGGGAAACACTGCCGGCAGTATTTTGCTTTCTAAGATACTCCGTGTTCAGGGCTCTGCTAAGATTCTTCTTGAGCCTGGTTCAAAGCCATTCTGTAGCTACTTTTCTGACACCTTTTTACACTAAAATGTGGCTTGATTATGACTTTTTATATGTAGATTGCCCAGGTATAGGTGATAGATCTGATGCAATAGGAGAGGAAGAACAGTGAAGAGTTAGGTATCAAATATGTGTTATTCAGTGGATTATCTTTCTGGTCATCTTTGCTGTGTGACGCTTGTTTGGATTGCCAGGTCATTTGATTTCAGTTGTGTGTGTTGGGATCCCTGTCCAATCTAATCTTGGTCTCTTTGCGTTCTCATGTAGTCCCGTTTGAGCTCATGTTCTGTAATTATCAGGAATAGTCTGGAAGAGGGGAATACGAAGCCAGTATGACTTTATTAAAACAACATGCCAGTCTTCAAACAAGAGAATCAGTATTGTAGGCATTCTCTCCCAAAATTACGTAGGTTTGGACTAGTCAGGACACCTGGAGGGAGCCAGAAGCCACAAAAAATGGCTCAGCTATACAAGGCCAAACAAAAATATCTACATGATATATATGAATAAAACAGGAAATGAATGAAGTGATAAAGTATAAGATCACCTAAGGATGTGCTAATAAATATTTTTTGTAAACATGGTGGGTTTTATAAACATAAAAGCAGCATTTTTGGTAAACAGCTTTCCCTTGGTTATGGTGCGTGAAAGGAAGATGCTTGAGACTGCACCGGCGGAGAGCTTCGTGCTCTCTCCGGGGCCTTCCCCGTGTGCGTGTGCCCAGCCCTGCCGCACGTTGCTGGCCTTGAGCCACGTTACCCAGGATCTCTTTTTGGCGTCTAAAGTGCGTTTCCCAGTAAGTATTGAGAGGAGTGTATAAAAAAGCAGGCTGCCCTTTGCTGCTTTGCTTCACATCTGCCTGCAAAAATGAGATCAACTTCTCTCTTGTTTGTGGATACTCAGGAGATAGGTTGGGACAAGCTGAAAGTTGTTGCAGAGCATAAGGATCGACCCTACTAGATCTGGAAAGGACATGGGCTCATGGTTTGAAAGGCCTCTTAATTATAGAAAAGCATCAGGGAATCTAGGCACACACCTAAAGTCAAACATATTGAAAGTTGGCTTTCCAAAATCTTTCCACTTGCATTAACAGAGAGAGAATTGCAGGACCGAGGCCTGGGAGCTTGATTTGACAGTGGTGCAGGAGAAACGGCCGCCTTAAGATAAGGCCCATGGTTTGGTAAAACACAGCAGTGTGTTTAGAGAAAACAAAATCAATACAAGGGCATTGATAATGCTTCTGCCTGGGCTTTGGCCATTTTTCATGGATGGATTTTAATTAGTTCAGTGACAAATAATGAGATCTGAAGTACAGACTAGGAATAATATTAAGAGCATTCAGCCTGTGGCAATCCTCAGTGTTGTCGTATGTATGAGAGAAATGAGAGCCCGTGGCTTTGTAGCCAATCCACTGTTTCAATTAACCTGTTATTTTTTACTAAAACTTAAAAACTTGGGTAAGCCAAGTATGTGGGGGAGACGTTTAATTTTCACCAATGTGAATAGGATATTATTGGAGGCATCCTGGCTGTCCTTTGGTGAATAAAGCTTTGAACGGAAAGGTTATGTTAGTAAATATGAAGCTATTGGGAAGAGGGCTTACTGAAGTTATATTTCTAATGAGACTTTTTCTGTAATTTCTAATGTGCTTTGATGTTTGTGTAGTCACAAAACAGATTTAAATGTAATGTGTCATCAAAGCTTTTGAAGATGATTTGAGGACAATCATGGTAGTTTATACATAAACAACAAAACAAACTGTGCAAAAAAAATTTGGAGAAATTTAATATGCTTTTGCAAGCTTTATTTCAGATAATGAGGTAAATAATTAGAAGCAGATTTTTACACCATCTTTGCTGGATTATTTTTGTTCACTTAGTCTACCTACTACCTTGACAAGCTGGTAGTAAAGGATTTAGAGACCTAAACTGAAGGCATGTTGAGTATATCCACAGCTAAATACAGGGACAATACTGCTGTATTAAAAACAATAATAGGTATGGAAACTTCATAGTTTGCAAACAGAAGTCTTTCTGGTGGCAAAACTAAACTGTACTTTTTTGATCTTCTTTTATATGGTCATGCAGCTTGATTGGTGCAAAAAAAGGTAAAACTTCTTTCAGAACATCAGTGTTCCTTATGCAGGTCCCATTCAAGGGTACGAAAGTTTGTTATTAACTCTGAATGGGCTCTGGATCACTGGATTATTAATAAATTAATCCTGTCTCTTGTATTCATTGTGTATAAAGTGACTACTTGAATCACATGCTTAATGTGGAAATGTCCAGTTATTATTTTTTTCATAATGATGCTAAAAACAAGTTGTTTTGTTGTTGTTTAGATTGTGTCTGTGGGAAAATATACAGGAAAGTATAGTATAGAGCCTTCTTCAAGTCTAAACATGATTGCCAACGTATATACAATTAAATGAAACGCCTTCAAGATCTGAATCTAACCTGTCAGTCAGTTACTATTCTACTATAGCTTAAAATCCATAGCCCCTCCTTGGCCCTGTTACTATTAATAATGTAGTGTCTGATGTGAATTTAAGTTTAGGATAGTATTTGCTGTTTATTTAAAGTTGTAAGATTGTAATAACTAAGAATTCGCTATCTCTTAAGGAATTAATATTTCTAGCTTGAGTGCAGGCTTTGGGGAGCTTCTGTAAACCAGGACATTCTTGAGCACTGTGATAAATACGGTTCAGATTGGAAGGTAATTGCTCAATCTGCGCCTCCCCTAAATCAGGGAAATCAGTCCTCTGGGTAGCCATCTGGCAGCGTGGATAAGAGGTTCACAGTCTGTCTGGAAAAGCACATGCACATTTTCAGGGGTGCACATCAGCTTGTTAGGTCAAGCAATCACTTTCTGGGTAGGTAAATCTTGTGCAGTTTAAGGTAAGTGAGATATTCCTTGCTTTCTGCCCAAGATATTATGTAGGAGTTCTGTCTGCTTTCATTCTCCGGCCAGATGCAGCTGTATTTCAGCGAGGAGTGAAGTGAGAGCCCTGTGCATCTCTGCTCCCCCACGGGATAGGCGGCAGGAGTGGGGGGCGACCAGTCGCCGTAGGAGAGTTTGCAGCGCTTAGACTGAGCGCTCCACTATGAACTGTGTTATTTACTTATAAGATGAGTAGTTCTTTAAGAGATGGTTTAGGCTAATACACAAGACATGAAGTCTCTAAAAGTCATTGTACGTATCATTTGAAACAGCGTAACCCCTCCCGCTGTCTTCAGTTTACAGCAATAATAACCTTTGCAGATGCTTTTCCTGGGAATTAAGGACCAGCTGGGGTAAACAGACCTCAAACTATCCTCTTAGCCAGTCATTAATCTTGAGGGAAAGCTTATGCTTTGATCATTATTGCTAAAATATGCCTAGTGCAGCCTGGTTTCACATGCCTGTAAAAAAAAGCAAAACAATATTTTCCCAAAACATGAACATGAGCATTCTTCCCCCCCCCCCCCCAAGTAGCCCTGTCTTGGACTCCTTTTCTGTGTGTTTAAGTGCGCTTGTGAATTTGCATGCTTGCTGCTCATACCTCTGTGTGCACAAGTATTTACTCTGTATCTCCACCACTGTAAATCGAGTGGAGTTCTCAGCACTTCGGTGTCAACCTTTTAATTAGCTTAGGTTCATCTAAAAAGGTGTGGAAAGTTTTGCATTGTGTATCTTTGCTTTTGAAAATGGATAAGAAATGTGTTATCCACTTGTGAACTTAACAGGGCTTTATTTTTTTTATGCCAGTGGGTTTTGTCCAGGCCCAAGAGTTGGGCAAAGTGCAGTGCGGTTCTCTGCAGCCTCTCCTCTGTGGTGCCCAAGAAGTGCGTGAGGGTGGTTTCAAAGCTGACTGAGAAGCTTGTGCTGGTGATGTTGCTGCTCTGTGTTGAAGAGCTGACTGATTTTTCTAAGCCAGTTCTTTCTCAGTTTTTTGAAAGAGGCTGGTTGCTGCACAGTGTGCGTAGTAAATACTTGCAGGTTTTAGATGTTAAAAAAACAAAAACCTTAAATCTTTTTTTTTTGTCTTGAATAATGTTTTCTGTGCCTAAATACAATGAGGTACAAATGCAGTACAATTGAAGATAAAGCCATTAATGCTGCTTAGACTTTCAGCTTTCTTGTAATCAGTCATTTTAAAAGTCCGAAGTTGTACAGTATGTCTACATATAGAGCTGAAAGCACAGTGAGCCTCTTGCCAAATTTCCAGACTTTAACTTCCTAAAATAGTACAAATATAGAACTCGACCAGTTAGGAGGTCCGACGATGAACTCTTGTTCCCTGAATTAGCTTTCGATGTACAGAGTATTTGACAAGGAGTGAATTCTGCTCAAGAACTAACAAGAAAAGTGATAGTTAAGAATTTCCCATTTTTTGCAGAATTTGCTATATTGCTTGTCTACATTTTTGTCAGGTTAATTATTGATTAAAGAAGGTATTTAATGTTTATGATGTTAAACTAGTTAAGTTTCACTGAAGGCAGCAATTCTTAACAAAATCAGTGGAACTTGAGCATCTTCAAACATACACTACTGCATTTAAGACGCATACTGCTATTTCTCTAAGCAAGAAAATTCTCTTTCTTGCCTTTAGTGGTAATTCTCCTTTTCTGTGGGTGAATTTCTGTATGATTATATAGGTTTCTGTTAATTTTCTTCTATGTTGCCTTTCAAAAGTAAAGGTCGTGCAGTGCCCCGCTGCGCGAGGCATCAGGGTCTGCAAGAACATGAGAGAAGTAGGAGCCAGGTTTGAGGATTTGAATCTATTCAATATGATTCAATTGTAAAAGAGAGTTGTTGCTTTCCAACTCATGTCCTTTGCCCTAAAAGAGCCTTTTGGATCTTCCCTGCTACCTCCAGTGTTGATTTTCTTTGTTCTGTGTCCCTGAAGGGGAATCATCAAAGTAGCAAGAGAAGGAAAGCATTCTTATATCTTCTTGCCAAAAGCATTTTCCCCATTTTACTATAAATGAGCACGATGGAGGAAGTGGAGAGGGGGGAAAAAAAAAAAAATCCTGCAGTCCTTAGTGTTCTGAGCCAAAACTCGACTGAGGTTCAGTGTGAAACTTGTGGTCCCCCTGGAGAGCCAGAGTGCCCGTTCTTCAGGGAATGGAAGGCACTGCAGTGGGGAAGCAGGAGCTGGTAGTGGTGTAATAGATTGCTGTATGGTGTTACTAAAGTAGGTTATAATGTACAGCGTATGGAATAGGAACTTAAATCCATTTCTTACGTGTTTAAATTCAGGTGGTTTAAATGGCAAGAAGTCATTATTGTGATACATGGCCATTAGCATCAACGGGTAAAATACAGCACCAGTTGCGTTTTGTTTGCTAGCAAGTGCAGTTGTCTGGTGTTTTGTGTTACTGTATGAAAAGAATATTTCTGAAAATTATGATCTAGCCATGCTTAATCTTGTGTGTTAGTATTGGGTGTTTTTACCACCATCCTGCCCCTGAAAGTGCAAAACAATAAAGGGCTGGGCTCAAAGCTGTGTAAAACCAGGCTTCTGATACACACTGAGTAGCAGTTGTGTGGCTACTATATAACAACAGTGCCAGCCTTTCCATTCTTTGCTATACACTGAAAATACAGATTTCTGACAGTCTTTCTGTTTGGTGCTGTTTTCCTCTAAGAAGTGTTCACCAGTACTGCTGAGCTATAGCAGTAATGCAGTGTTGGACTGCTTTCTGAAGAGCTTTTGACCCATTTCTGGCATATTAAGGAAGTCCTTGGTTGAAGTTACAGTTGCCGTTTATCTGCCTGTATTTCAGCTCAGATTTGGCCACTTGCCCTTTAGGGCTCACCTCTGCCATAGTGGTAGTTTCTGCAATCCACTGGTTTAACTAGGTTTTTTTACTACATCGAAAGAAACTTCACCTGGAGTCGGTAAATATATCAAGGTGTCCAGTTAAATTCATTACAGAAGCCACATCCATATTGTTTAGTCTTACTTTCTCTTTCCTTATTAGTAGACATATCTGGATGTCTCTGGCCTGGAAAGTCATTTGAAAATTGCTGCCTGTTTCCTGTACTACAGGAAAACTGCCTGCATGTTCCCCGATTCCCCAGAATCACTGCCAGCATTTTTCTTTTGCTCCCTAGCAACTGCCAATTTGGCAAAACTGAATGTGTGGGACCTGGAACTTTTTAAGCTGCAAGAGATGCAGAAACAAGGGTCTGTTTGTACTGCATGGACATGTTTTATAGGAGTCTCAATAGCAAAGAGGTGTCAGTGTCACCCGACTGCCAGCACGAGAGATCAAGGAATAAATTTCCAGGGCAAAAGATACACCCTCCTCTTTGAGAACAGTGTTTGCTGAAAAGGGTAGAGGCAACATGAAGAAATCACTACCACACATCACGCAGCGCTGCTTCTCTGCTTTACTAATGGTTTTGAGGCTCCTGGAGAGCCCATGCTGCAGTTGAAGGTGCAAATGCAGATTTAACTGTGATGGCTTTAAAGCAGCTGCCTGACTTAGCCATGGTGTTTCCAGCACAGAGCTCATGGCAGGTTAATCATCTGGTTATAAACCTGCCCGCTCGCTTGAATTTTGCAGCCCACAGCAGAATTCTGCAGCTTTGTGTATCTTCCATTATATTGTTTTTGGTTTAAACTTGGTCTGAGGCGTGTCGACACCGGCTGCCAGTGCCATGGGCTGCAGCGAGCGCACGTCTCTCTCTGCACCTCCTCAGTCCTTGGAGCGAGCTGGGCCTCGACACAGTCTTTACTGGAAAATAAGTGTTTTATTTGTTCCTCAAAATGGTGTGGTCGCTATCTCTCTTTGGTCTAGGCAGACTCAGTTTTGTGATTCTGTGTCCAAAAATATATATGTGTGTGTTTTTGTTTTCCTTATTCTGCCTCTCCACTCACACACTGTGATCGTGCTTACCTATAGTATTTCTGATAGAAACCAAGAAGGAACTTGCTTTGTGCTGGGAAGGTATAACTAATCTTATTTCCTTGAATGTTTTGAGTTTTTTTTAGCACGCTTAAATTCATGTGAATGTGAAACGCGTGATTTTTTTTTTTTTTTTTCTTCCTCTCAGAATCTTGGAAAGAAGGTATCCCCTGGCTAAGCTCCTGCTCAAACCATTTCAGACTTGAGCAAGCATTTCGTTTTAAGCTGAAGTTCTAGCAAACCCTCAGAAAACTGGGTTTATAATTGAAGTGCCAGCACAGACCTACTTGTAGCACTGCTGGCACACCTTCATAATGGAAGCATACGTTGCTGCAATTTTGAAATTAAAATTAATCCCTAGTATGCTAAACAACGGACTCCATTTCCTGCTGGTTGCTATACTTAGTATTATTCACATGAAAATCTGAAAATATTATTGTGGGGTTTTGAGGGTGGACTAGCTGTCTCTGCAGTTGGCATAAATCAGTGGGGTTCAGCTGAAGGCAGTGATGCTGTGCAGATTAGCCCCAGCTGATAAGGTGGCATAATAAATTGTAAAAGTGGGAGCCTGCAGTATGCAGGGAGTTTGTTTTCTCAGATGATGTAGGTGTGTAAATTTGATTAGATTTTGAGTGGTAACGCTGAAAGTAAATTCAGAGAATAGAACTTGGAAATTTCAGTCAACTGAAACACAAGTGCTATTTAAACACCGGACAGCTTTCTGGATGCTAGGAAATTTCTTCAGGAAGTAAAACGGGGCAGTTTCCAGAACCACACTGTGCAAACCCCTATTTTTCCCGTGAGTTGTCTAATTCAAGAAAACTAGTTTCTTTAAGAATTTGGTTCATAATTTCGGTTTGGATGTACTGAGCTGTTGAGTGGTACCTAGGATGAAGTCTTCTGGTGGTCTGAATTCACATCCTATCACGGAAGGTATGGCGAAGGAAAATAGACCGTGTCATCTCCTCTTTTCTCCAGTGCATAGGTGCTCTCTAGAGCTCTCTTGTGATAGTTGATAGCATGATGTCTCTTTATATAATTGCCTGTAGTGTTCTGTGGTGTAACCCATCTAGCCTTGNGTGTCATCTCCTCTTTTCTCCAGTGCATAGGTGCTCTCTAGAGCTCTCTTGTGATAGTTGATAGTGTTATGAATATGTAACTCTTTATATAATTGCCTGTAATGTTCTGTGGTGTAACCTATCTAGCCTTGGGTCTCCAGGTCTTTGGCAGGAACATATTTGCATATGAGGTACTCCTTGTTATTGTCGGTTCCCTAGTCTGACGGATGGAACAGAGTATCACAAGAGTCATGTGTGAAAACAAAAGTCCCTCCAAGTGACTCATATCCAGCTTTACTTTGAGCAGTCATGGCCACCGAAGGCAGTTTAGGGTTCTGTACTGGCAGTTCTCAACCTGGTTTACAGTCAAAACAGGGCTAGAATAGATTGGCAGTGTCTTGCACCTCACCTAAGCTGCTGGCATTTGCCCTGGGGCCTGTATCACTGGCTGTGTCTTCTCTGCCGCTGCTAGCAGCAGAGCCTGTCTTGTCACTCTTTCCAGTGGCAGGAGCAAGGGGCGGATGTCCCTGGGCTGGACCCTTGTGGAGGTTTTGCAGGGTTTATGAGGACTCTGCAGGAGCTGTGGCGCCCTGGGATGCCTACCAGGCCCCACTGGTAAAGTGCCAGTGCAGAGAGAAAACCACAAACTTGATTTTTTTTTTTTTTTTTTTTTTTTTTTCNCCCCCAGCCTTTTCTTTTTTTGTATAGACTGATAAACTACTTAACAGCTGTTAATCTAGGGCAGTTCACAAGTATTCCTGTAAAGGTGCGCATAGATGAAAGTAAACTAGCATGCTGAACACTTGAGGCAAAATTCCATGTATCTGATAGTTTAACTCCACAGATATTAATTTAATATTGCCTTGCTTAAGCAGTGTAGCTTTTGCTGCAGTGCAAGTCCTGCCTCCCAGATGGGTTAGCACCGTACCCCCACCGCTGTCTGACCATCACCCATGCTTACCAAAGCATATCATATTCATTTCTCCCTTAAAGAGTAAATCTGGGGGGTGGAAAAAGTTGCTGTAAACATATCGGTCTGTATCACTTCCACCAGCAGTTCTCAGTAGTGTTATCTCTGACACTTAGCTTACCTCTCTGTAAACGTCATGCAACATCATGAGTAATAATATGCTGTTAACACACTGTCCATCAGCAGTGTTTACTCATGGGGTGACAGCTAACACATCTGGACTACATACTGCGTTTGATCAGAAATGCCAGGCTCAGTCTGCTGGTAACAATGACAAAACCATGCCGTGCTTGTGCAGTTCAAAGCATGAAATCTAAGGACTGTATTCGTGTTTGATTTTATTTAAAATATTTATAAAAAAGAATGGCATTGATGATTAGTATAAAATATGTATTTAAAAATATTGTATAAAAGGAAAAAGACAATCTGTGGCAGTGGAATTATGGTGTTTGTTTTAGTGTGCACCTTTTAAAGCATAATTGGTGATATTTCAAAGTTAATCATTCTTGAAATTGAACAAAGCTTGAAAGTTAATAATTATTTGAGGGGGAATTAATTAACAAAGTCATAACTCAATAAATTGTTAGCTAGGACAGAATTTTTTATTTCAAAAAAAATAAACCATTTCATATGACTTATACTCATTAGTACTCACTGGGCATGAGTTTGCTTTTAGATCCCTCTTAAAGCATGTTCTCAGGATTCTCTTTTATTTCTCTCTTAATTAAAAGTATTCCTCAAAAGCAGTTACTTGTTTTCAGAATATGTGTGGAAAGGGTGACAGCAGGACATGAGCACAAGTGGAAGAGGTTAGAGAAGTTGAAGGACCAGAAATATTGGCCTTTGGATCAGTTTTAGCAGGGTGCTGTGTGGTGAGTTTTGTGGGTTGAATTGGCCTAAGATACATACATTTCTTCTCTAATGTACAGAAATAATCAGATGGTGGTTCATTTTGACAATGCTATAAAGCAATAAAAAGCACTCTCATGTCACATGAAAAATGATCAAGCATGTATCTCATAACTGGAAAAAATGTATAATAAAAGGGGCCTATAGTAGAGGAAAAATGATTATGCAGAGTTGTCTCTCAGTTCCACCTTTAATGATCGCCCTCTTTTTAGAAGAGCTCCACCTTTAGACAAAAGTGATCACCGAAAGACTGTAATTTATATAATTTTATCTTTTGAAACTACTGCTCTTCATAAGCTTAAGAGTGTCCTATTGCAGTAATTATTCACTCTAAGAAGTAAGGATATGGTTTGCTTTTTTGTTTTTCTTTCTCTCTCTCTCTCTTTTTTTTTTTTTTTTTTAATTCCTTTGGTCTTTTGTGCCCTGGGGTAAGAGCTTCTTTGGGAATTTTGTAGCACTAGGTGGTTTATAAGATGCACAGAAAAGATTAAGTTAAAGAGAAAAATATTGCTCTGTTAAGGTAAAGGTAATTTTGGCATATAATAGACATTAGAGCCTTATTTTCAAAGCAATGCTGAATTATTAAATGGAGCTGGAAGGGAAAAGGCTGCAAACTGATGAAACCATGTGCAGGTATTCCTGGAAAGACCTGATTCATGTTCCAGGCTGAAACGAGAGATCTCTGGAAAACCGAAGGCCTGACTTGAATTTCTGTTAGCAAATGGTATCCATTTTCTGGGGAGAGGCCTGCAGGAGTAGGATTCCCAGCTGCAGTCATCATGAGCTCGTAGCCAGGAGTTTTCAGCCAACCCGCTTTTTCCTGACCAGTGAACAGGGCAGGTTTCCAGTGTGCAGAAGGTGGCAGAGCTGCCCTCGGAGGCAGTGCCGGAGTGCTGCGCAGCCGCCCCAGGCCTGGCGCCGTTAGGGTCTGCCGGCACCAAGACCTTCACCTTGCACCGGAGACTCTTGCGGGTAAAACGTTCTAGAAGCTGCAGCCCTTCACCAGGAGATTCCATGTTCTCTTGCAGCTTTAGAGCTGCAGGTGAATGTCTTGTTCTACTTCAGGTTTCTGAAATGTTTGTGAAAAGCAGGGACCTGGGAAATGCTGTGAACTTGAAGCTTTTGGTTCTGGGTTCAGGATGTGAGCGTGGCACGCTGCCACAGTGTTCTGAAAGCCCTGACAGCAGCCCCCATTGCCTTTTTTTTTTTTTTTTTTTTTTTTTTTTTTTAGGGAATT
>VWPW01030207.1:88997-116099 GCA_013389825.1 Crypturellus undulatus | reverse complement strand
GCCGGGTTTTTTAAAAGCCCGCAGCAGGCCCCCTTTTCTTTTTTTTTTTTTTTTTTTTTTTTTTTTTTTTTTTTTTAAAAAGGATATAGCAGTAAAGCTGTGCTATATTTTCTTTCATTTTTCTGAACAAAAGATATTCTTTAGTTTGTACCAAACTCTGCACTTTCTAAATAGGTGGAACTATATAGGCATTAGAGGCCTTGAGACGATGACTGAATCCCCATGGCTGGCAAGAGTCCTGATGTTTATGTTTTCATATATTTTATTGGACACTTTATTTTAAATTCAGCTGTCATACCCTGATGTTTCACAGGCTTTGCTGCAATGGGACCTGAGTGTGTTCTGGCATCAGTCTGTGTGGAATATCTGTTCAAACAAATATAGCAGGGAATGCCAACCATACCAGTTGCATTTAGTTGTAGTAGTTGCTGAACATATCTGGAGGGTCAGTCAGCACTGAACCAAGTCAATTTTCGCATCTTTAGTAATAATGACTCTTGAAAATCTGCATCTCATAATGGAATATAGAGAGAGGGGCAGAAATAATCATCTCTATTAATGCTGGGATAGTTGATATGGCTGCAGGACCAGCTTAGTACTCAGACTACATAGAGTCTGAGTGTTTGTGTAGGCAGGATCAATGCATGTGCAAGGACAGAGTTTGATAGCGATGTTAAAAGATGCATAAGGCTTAATTGTTGTTCAGTAGTATAGAGAATTCCCCTAAAATAACCCACTAAGGTCACAGTTTCATTCCTGGGCATGCTATAATATATATGCTAGGCAATAGATGGATCCTTGCGAAACATACAGTATTTTCATTGTCATTAAGAAAACTTACTGTGTGGAGTAAAAGAGTATGATAGTCTGTACTAGAAAACTAGTTCTGCACAAATCGAGTCAGGATTAATCATGCTTGGGAGGGGCTGCCGTTTTTGGTGTAATTGCTTCTACTGAACTATAAAAAGCACAGCTAGATAAATATTCATACGCAAGAAAACATAACAGGTAAAGTGTTTGGAAAGTGAGTGGAATGAATCAATGTGGGTTTTATGGGAAATATTCTAATTAATTGACAGAAGCTGTAACAAATATTAAGTTTACAGAGGAAGAAGAAAAAACAAGTATTAAGGAAAAGGAAATGCTTTCTTCCACAAATGCAAGAAGGGTCATCCTGACTACTCCCACTAACCTAATATTGTATCTCAGTCAGATGAGTTTGATGGGGCTTGCCCTGTGCTGGAAATAAAATGGAGCAAATGCACCTCAGGGTGGCTCTGCTGAGTGTTGCTTGAATACCAGCTGCAGTTCCTGGGGGGGCTCAGGTATTGCTATATCCCATTTCTACTATTGTGCTTAAGGTGAGATGAAAAATAAGGTTATATATGATTATAACAGTCTTGTTGAGGTAGGTGAAAGGATCAAAAATTACCATATTCCCTGAAGAGAATGAGAGTTTGACACTTCAACTTGTCCATTAATGTGACGTAAAGGGTTAGATGTCCTTTTTGGTTTTAGGTCCAAATGCCAGAGCACAGTCTGGGTCTAAGCATGGATGTGCTGATTTGTGACCGCTGTCAAATAACTGATGGGGGCAGGTGGGGGAAAAAGGAATCTGGAGCTCCAAAGGAAATCTTGGAATTGCAAACTGCAGGCACCGTTCTATAACGTAAGTTGCCAAATCTATTTTATATCTTGGTGTGTAGTAGGCTGCTTACAGCAAAATTACTAAATTCAGCACAGTAATGTACAGATAAAATCTGAATCTGAATTCCACTATACTGTTCCCTCATATCTAGCGCTGTCTGGACCAGTTTGGTGCTAATTGGCTCTGAGGAAGTGGCGTAGCTACCCTCACATAGTGTCTCTTCCAGGCTAAAACCCCTACCAGGAAGGTAGGTGCAATGCAAATGTGAGCGTGCTGCTCCCAGGCTTGACCTGCTGCCTCCAGACAGGTCTGTGGTGCTTGGCGCAATCCTGCGGCGTGAGTCAGCGCCGGCCCCGCGCGCTGCTCAGCTGTCGGGCATCATCCTGCTCCCATGGGCAGTGCATGGGCCAGGAGATGTTTTGGATGAGCCGCCTGGCTCCTTGGTGCTTGTGCTGTAGTCCTCCTTCAGGAGAGAGGTTTTTCCTACTTGGGTACAGGCAGCTGCAATGCACCCTTGTATGAGAAATGTTTGCTCATAGAAGTAAAAGTCTTAAAAAATATCAAACCCAAAGAAAGGAGACTGGTCACATCAGCTATGAGATATTGTGTATGTGTGTGCCTCACATTGAAGTTTTACTGAACAAGGTGTTACACAGGGAAAGCTTTAGCAAACAGAGCAAAAAGGGGTCCTAACATAAGCAGCAACCTGGTCCAGATCTCATTATATAACCTCTTTCTACACAGTTGTTTCACTGCAAGGTAGCAATACTGCTGGGGATCTGATATGGAGAATAGACCCTTTAAAAAGGTCATGCTCATTTAGCATATTTCAAGGCCATCTGAAATAACTCATATTTTGACTGGGGAAACAATTTTCAGAGTTTTATATGCACTTTCATCATGGCGGCTGGAGAGTCTGGGGGTGTATGTAGCCATGTGTAGCACTATATAAGCTTATGCAGGAAAAGTTGGAAAAAGACAGTAGTGACTACTAATTACTTCTGAATATTGATAGATGTAATACAAATCTGATGGGATTCTCTAATGGGAAGGTGGAGCACTTAAATATAAATCTGAGTTTTGAGGCCACCATATATTTTTTCCTATGTCCCAATGACAGTTTTGACTAAGAGGTCTTTAATTTTCTGAGTGATTTGCATACAAAGGGTCCACAGCAAAAAAAAAAAAAAAAAAAAAAAAAAATTAGTATTTTTATTGGTTTAAGAAGTCTTGCGTCTGCACCCTTCATTTCAGAAGATCAACATCTTTCTTTAGATCTGTATGTAGATAGCAATTACAGCAAGCAGTTCGCCCACACATACAGTGGTTTAACTCTTTAATAACAGTTTATTTTTGAAGGGGGGTGGAAAAAGACAATCCACAAATATATCTCAATTACTTAATGTTTTCTTTTTGTCTGACAAAAAAAAAAATCTTATCCTTAAAATCCATAGGAGCCTGAACTATTGGTTATATTACAGCAGTGCCAGTGCTAGGCTCAGTACTGTTCCCACCCTGTGAAAAGAAAGGTGAAAACCCCAAAGATTTCTCAAATCATTTTCTCTGTATTAGTCTGTTAAAAGTCATTTGAGACGAGAGCTGTTTCCAGAGATCTTTTTTGTCCCACTGCAAATTGCAGATGGGCAGTGCAATTAGACAATTCAGAAGAGAAATAAAAGCAAACAAACAAGAAAAACCCACTGCCTAATTAATTCTTAAATCAAACCCCTCATGATCAACATAAATTAAAACATTCTTCATGATTTGGATAGGAATAACACCATGAGACATACGTGTGTGTGTGTGTATATATGTATGCAGGTCTGTATATGTGTGTGTCTATATACACGCTTTTTAACTTTGTGCTACTCGGCAATATCACCTGTGCTTTGCATCCTTCTGTTGCCTCTCATCCTGTAGTTAGCTTATATATATGTTGGTCTTGAAACCTTCTTTTTATACTACATGTGTACAATTCCCAGCAGAGTTACCAGCTTAGTCCTCATCTTAGGCTGTGGGAAGCTTCAGCTATTAAGCAGGGATAATATGGGAGGCTCTTAACTGGGCAAGTGGGGTGGGAGGCGTCTTCACGTGCTCAGTGGGTGCCCCCCTCTTTATGTTGGCACCTGCTTTTTTAAATCCTGTAAGTGTTGGTTAGCAAAGCAGTTGATGTTTGAATGTCGGGGGGTTGTTCTTTTTGCAAAGTGGATTGCGCGATGGACTTTTCCTAAGGCAGGAGAGCTTTGCTTGTTGTTTGAACTTGAATATTATTTGAAGTAGGGTTTTTTGGCCTCTTGGGCATACATGAAACAGGTGTGTGTTTGCCACAGGCCACTTCTTGGGTAAGTTGTATCAAAGCGCAGTGAAGTCATTGTGAAACTTCAGTACCCAACAATGGACCTTGCTGCTGGAAAACTGCTTGAGAAAGCTCTGAACGGGATTCCAGGTGATGGAAAGAGGTTCCTTAAAGTCTTTTCTGACCATCTGCCTAGTTGTGTTTGCCCAGTGAGAACTACATCTTATCACCTAGGTCTGAACAAGATTTTTGAAACAATTGCTGGTGACAGTGAGGTGGCCTTGCACACGTGCAGGGTGGTCTTTGAGTACTGAGGAGATCTGGTTTCTTTAAGCAAATTGCTCTGTGGATGAACAAGGTGGATACTCTAGCTGTAAAGTATGCCTTGACTTTGAGCGTGTCGGGAAATACTGTACCCGCTAAATGATTTTTAAATGGAGAGGAGGGTGGAGTTTGCAGGGGCTGTGGAGCCAGCTCCTGCTGCCGGCCTCGGAGCTGACACCAACAGCACTGCCAGGAGTGAAAGAATATGTTGTGTAACTCACTGGCTCTACCAAGTACGCAGTGGTACTCTGCAAATAAACTTTCTGTCCAGGTATTTTTGGACTTCTGCCTCCAACCGAGTGGATAAGGAGCATTTATGGCTCTGGCAATAAAATTCTGCAGATGTTCTTTTTTTCTATGTGCAGTGCGAAGAAGGAAAGCCATGTTATGCTTTTATCAGATCAACTTGAAATCGGTACAACTGTAGCTCAGGGTTGGGATTTGTTCTTTCACAGCAACGGATCTTTTTACTCCAAGAAGGCTTTCAGTGTTTGTGCTTAAAGTCCTGCATTAAGCCCCCCAAAGTGACAACAATATGGTTCTCTTTGTGAGATCTGAATGTCTGGATTAGGTCACTTCACTCCTTTATAGCTTTAACCAGCTTCAACTTGTACTGTGGTGACACACATCTGCTGACTCGATGGATCAGTGCATTAAGCTTCAGGCTGACTGGTGGGCCATGCTTGAAAGACTTTTGGCATGTGCTGGTGCCTGCATTTTTCACCCTTGACTGAAAGCATATGCTTCATACAATTGAGACAGTGTTAGCATGTGGGTCTCAGGCAGCCTCCTACACATCTGGCAGAGCCTGGCCCTCCTTCCAGGTGAATCATCTCTCCTGGGAGGGTGGCTTGCAGCATTGTGGCATCTGCAGAGTGGCAGGAAGTGTCTGAATTCATCTGAGAGTGATTTTTATCTTCACATGCTTTTCCAATTTCATCAGGCCCCTCATGCTACATTCCAAGTGACATGATTAAACCTGCCAAAGACAAAAGGAGTCTGATTGATAAAAATTATCTTTGACCCTTCACAATCTGTCATAGTTTAAGATAGTAGTAGTAATAATAGTAGTAGTAATGATGGGATGAAATAAGTGTTATGCAAAGGAAACTATTATTCCTTGAATAATATTCTGTAAAACAGGGTTGCTTCCTTGCTTTTTGTTTCCATTTTATCGCCCAAATTAACTTGTCATCAGAGTAATAGAAGAATGGACTGCAAAGGATTATCAACTTTACCTTGACTTTAAGTGGCACTTTACTTTGATTTCCATTGTCTTGGTTTTATTTTAACATATAAGCCTGAAAGTGTAATAAAGATGCAGACCAAAAGCAAAGGATCCAGTTTCACAAAGGAGATTAGATGTTTAGGCAGGGTGTTTTTTAACAGGGCATATGTGGATCTATCTTTTTTGATATGAAAAGAAAATCCTTGAAGGAAGGTTCTAAACATAACTGGTATTGCACCTTAAATAGAATATTTTATAAGCACAGTACATAAAAATATTTTTATTCTTCACTTTGCTGCACTAGCCCAGGCACTGGGTTATATTTCCTCCCAGCCAAGCATCTGGACTGATACAGATGATCTGCAAGAAAGGAGATTAACCCTTTGCACCCTGAGATGTGTTGCAGATCTCTTGCCTTTCAGTAATGCCAGTGACAAAAAGTTTTGTTGAAGTTTATTCCCTCCTCTTGCATCTTCTGCTGCTTTGCTTTCCTTAGATATACTTGTTTTTTCAAAGGAAAATGAAAAATACTTAGGCCATGGAGCAAAGGACTACTTTGAAGTACAAAAAGTAGCACATCTACATAAATTACTGTGAAAAGCAAACAGTACACATTTAGTTTGTGGGGATTGTAGTGTTAAGGAAGGATAATTCTGTTGATTTCATTTCAGTTATTCTGGCTTTGTGTGCTGTGCCCTGTCAGGAGCTGAGGTGCTCATGAGCAGATGCTGCTCTTCCCGCGATGCGCGGGGTCATTAAAGATCAAGATGCTGCGCGGAGCCGCGCAGCCTCTCCCTGCGCTTTGCCCCTGAGCTGAGCTGTGCCGGGGAGCATTTTGCAGCCTGGCCAGGGCCACGTCTCAGCCCGGGCTATGCATGGGTGCAGGCAAAGAGTACAGGTCCCGACTCCTCTGCAGAAGGCAGGGCAATCCCACGTGTCCCGCAGGAAGAAATCCACAAGGGGCTTTTGTTACAGAGCCCTTGAGAAGCTCGCCAGGTTTGGTGCCCTGTATATGCAGGACTTTGCCGGTTGCTGCTCCCACAGCAAAGCAGCTGGTCACCAAGCACCTGAGTCAGTGTTAATCTGCAAGGCTCCCTTCCAGGTACCCTACGGAGGAGCTGAAATCACACAGGACGCTGAGATGTTCTACAGTGATTGTAGTGAATACCAGCTATCACCTTAATTAGGAAATAATGCTTCAGATGTTACCAACTTGCTAGCAGGCAGCTTCTGTGGCACTCTGGCTAAGAGGACAGTTACATCTTACTAAGTACCACACATTTAATTCTGACTCTTCAGCTTCCTCTTGGTGCCTTTTCATCCATATGTGAGTTGAAAGGTACTTTAGTTGACTGTAATTCCACAGATCACACTAGTGTGCATTTGTCCGTTTTGTGACTTTTATTTTTTCCCATTCAAAGTCTATTGGAGATGCAGCTGAATTATGTATAACTGATATGTTACTGCTCACATATGAGTACATATGTAAGCAAAATGTCATCATTTAGCATGACAAATATGGGATTTGGTGCTCAATGAAAAGTTCTTTGGCTAAATTTAGCTCGAAAACATTGATTCTTTAAATGAGGACAGAAGTCATACTTTACTGTTAAACATAATTTGCTTAATTTAAGTCATCACACATTTGAGATCTTTCCCAACCACGTTTCCAGATGCGGGAAGGGTTTTGGCCCTGGTGAAGGCAGCAGGATGAGGCTCTGAGGAGCGGGGCTGCATGCTGCGCTCCTGCGGATGAGGCTGGTGCCGCCGCCCCTTTTCCCCATTGCCCAAGACGTGAGCGGTGCCTTCGGCAGCGCTAGGGGCTGAGAGCAAAGGCTGTAGCACCCTGAGTAAATCCATTCCTGCTGAGGAGATAACGACACAGTGATGAAACTGGGCTATTTTTGAGTAGCTGCCATGCCATCATGTGAGCTGGCAGCTAAGTGGTCTTCAATTTAGACCTATCTGTTTTTCCACAAGAAAATGGAAAAAAAACAAAGGTAAGGTAGATTGACATTTGATGCTTCTCTTGGAAAGCCTCTTTCATTAAGTAGCTGCTGATAGGAACTGTCATTCAACAACTATAAAGCTCATCAGTTGTTAGTAGGTCCCAGAAAAGCCTATAGACTAAACTGAACTTGGAGCCTACAGAGCCAAGCAGGAGGAACTGGGCCTGGACTTGCAGCGAAGTCCTCAGCAGTCAGGCTGCCCTAAGACTTGCATGTTTTGTCTGTTCTCCAGTAAAGCTGTCTGATATGAGAAATGTTACACGCTAACTTATATTTATGGGAAGCTGTGCGTGTAGTAATTACGTTTTTTCCCCACTAGTTAAAGTGTAGCGGTTTTTTAAATGAATCAACATTTCTTGTCATTCACCGTTTAGCGACTTGTAGAAGTACAGGGATGTATGTGCACCATATTCTTGCCTTCAAAATAATTCCCTTTGAAGATAGCTGTAATCAGGCACAAATATATACTCCATGGTGACAGAATTATCACTTAAATGTAATAAAATAAAAGTCATTACAATTTTTTTCCCTAAAAAATACGGTACCAGTTTCTTCATCATTTCTGCTTTTAGTATTTCTGACTCAGCCCCTCTTTGTTTGGTCTTAGGCTTCCCCTCAAAATCTTCATAGTGTAGCATAGTGTTTTCCTCCTTCTCTTATATGCTTTCATATTGCAAAGTACTTTAGGTCACAGAAAGGATATGTACAGTTGTATATTTATGCAGATAAATATAAATGTGCATTCTACATGTGCTAACAGTTAACCTAGGTGTCTGGTCTTTTTTCCTAACCAGTTGTATAGTTTGAGAAATCACTTTTTAAGTGACACTGCATGTCTAATTGTGATTTCCGGTATGGGTGAGCTAATGTACCAAAAGGTAACATTCTTGCTGTATTTCTTGGCATTTGCGCTTAATTGTAACCAAAACAGTGTATAATGAATCAATTCCTTTAATTTGCAGGGTGCAGGGGCTGCTCGCAAGCCTGCCCTTCCCCAGCTCGCGTGCCTCTCGGTGCCCTTGCCACCAGGCAGCCGGTCTGGCTCGTGCTCTGCCCGGTGCACAGGGCTGCTGGTCGGCACTGGGTGTGTGTGTACGTGCGCGCACATGTGCGTGTGTTTACTTTACTCTCATTTAGAGCCATTAAGAACTTGATTCCACAGGGTTCAGAGCATTTTTGTTTCCTGCTGGCTTTTTGGGGGGAACACCTTGTACAAGGCATTTGGCCTTGATCATCCCATGCATTGAGGGAGAGGGGGAAGGCAAAAGGAAAGAAAAGGGAGGGGATTAGGAGAGCAAGCAGAGGAACATGAGCAAAAGCCCTCTATCCATCATTCTTGTTTCCATCACTCCAGTGTTTTTGGGGCCATTAAGTTCATGACAGCCGACTAGTTTGGAGACAGGACTTGGGACTAGTTGATAGGTGTGCGTGGCTTTTATCTACCACTGCCCTCTGCTGAATAGAACATGAGAGATGATGGTTTAGCTGTTTGTTTGTAATAACTCTAGTCTGTAGCCATTGAAGGCTGTGTTAGCTCAGACAGTAGGGGTCATGTAACCCTGAACATCCTTAATTTTGTGCGGGAAGTGATATAGTGTCTTCTGTCATCTAGCGCAAAGGGATAGTGCTTGAAGGGAACACTCCCACGGATGCTAAAATTGCAACATGTTTTAAACCCTTTATGGTCCATGCTTGTATATTTAATAGCTCTCAAGTCAATGCATGAAATGTATACTTAGCTTTAGGAAATATATAATCATCACAAACTTCTGTCACAGACCAAAAAAAAAAAAAAAAGGCATTAGGCAGTCCTTAAGTAGAACAAAGTTTAATTTTCATGTAATCTTCCTGTCTGCAATGAATTATCTTAACAAAATGAGAAGTAGTGGTAGTTGTAGCTTTGAATGTCACTGCTTCAGACAATTTCTGGAGGAAAAAAATGTATTTCTCGTTTTTAAGCTCTGGCGTGGAATAAAACAGACTGGAGCTACATAGTCTAGGTTGCTCTCGGTGACTTGGAGGACAGTTCTGGGTGCTCTTGCTGTTTCATCAGCCTTTGCTCAGCTGCAGCAAGGGACAGGGTTTCCTGGTGAGGCAAGAGGAGGCAGCGAGAGCTCCGCAGGGCCCTCCGGGTAACATGAAAGCCTCTGTCGGTCTCCGTCTTGCTCCTCCAAACACCAACTGCATTGTCTCGAGTCGTTTTCCCTCGCGGGAACACTTAGCCTCACCAAACACACGGCTCAGCCTCACAGGTACATTCCCACCAATTAAAGAGGAGGGGTTCCTCACAAGTCCTGCCAATGCACCCACCTCGCTGCAGCAGAGATTGCCAAGTACAGCAACCGGTGCCAAAGTGTGTGGTGGTTTTGGGATCTGCTCCAGTGGGGACCAAGATGAGACACTCAGTCACAGCTTACCTTTACACAAAGCCAGTGCTTTGTGTTTTGCTCGGGATTAAACCTGGAGCCGTCCTCATATGGTAATGAAGCTGTACCAGGGCGGCTTCTGGCTTCTTCTCTTGGCAGAGCTCTACCTTGCGAGAGGCTGTGCTTCTGCTTTAGACTTAGTTTTGGGGTTGGCACTTAGTTTGGAGTGTCTGGTTTCTGGCAATAAAAATTTAGATTCTTCTCCCAACATTTTCAGGTGCAATGGTAGGAATTTGAGGTCTCGCAAAATGCCAGGCTCTCAGAAGACACAAAATAGGTACCTTCCAGTCTTGGATCTAAGAAGGAACCAAACCCAGAGGGTGGGGTTTGGATGAAGGTTCAAATCTAGATTCCCTTGAAATTTGAAGGGGTTTTGGTTGCATTAAGCGTTGTGGGTTTGGACCATCAGTGGTGGTAATACGCAAATGATTTTTCACTCTGAAGAGCATGGTAAAATGCTATTATACTTGCTAATCTTCATATCTTGCCAGTTGAGGACTGCTTCAGTGCAGCTGGCACAGTGGAGATGCTGGTGTTTCTGCCACTTAGGTGGTAGTGGAATGAGACACTTTTTTTGTACATGGGTATCTGCCCTCCCCATAAAACCTCTGAGTCACACGGCTGTTTCCCTGTGGGATCAGAGGCTCAATCCGTACATTAAGCAATGTTATGCAACAGGCTGACAAACACAAGTAATGCTACAAACTGAAGCAGAAAATGTCTTGAGGTGGACAAAATCCCTAGAACTGCATTTACTTCCCTCTTGTGCCAACAACGCTTCCTTTACACACTAACACCCCCTTGTTTTGCAGAGGAGGTTGTCACCGTTGTCCCTCGCTGCAGCAGGCTCTGCCAAAGCCTGCCTTAAAGCCTGCTTGGATGTTGTTAATGCAGGCAATCGAGTACGAGGTGCTTGTGCCACGCTGCCTCGGTCTGCCGGAGCTGTGAACCTTCCCTGACCAGGCTGCCACCCGGTCCTGCTCTGGGCCTGGTTGGACCCCATCAGAGGAAGGCGGCGGGGGCTTTCCAGGGCTGCCGCCTCCCTGCCCTGCTGGCAGAGCCGCGTGTCCTGGTTTACGTTGGCAGAAGCCAGCATAGCTCAGGGATGAATTTAGCCCTTGGCACTCCTTGGAGAGCTGACTCAGATGACTGCACATGAAAGCTACAAGCTGGTCTCTTATTTAATTCTCCCGAATGTTCAGGATTATTTTTTGTTATTTTTAATTGTAATTTTTAATTCTGATATTTTCTTGCTGAAGGGGAGCCTTTCTCGTGGGCTCCCCGAGTTGTTCTGGAGTTAGGACAGGAATGAGTAGTAGTTTAGAGACATACAGCACCCTTTTCCAGAGGCTCTTAAGGTCCTTCACAAACAATAAATCCAACCTCACCAGTGACTTTTAGGATAAAGATAAGATTGTTATTTATTTTGTATATAGGGAAAGGATGGCTTAGAAATCTTAGGTGACCTACTGAAAGGTACACGGCAGATCCATGTCAGAACTAGGAACAGAAACTTACTATCTGTTCCTTGCTCTGAATGCTGGGAGCCAAAAGGTGGCTTCTGTAACTATTTCTTAATTTCTGCCAGTACCTGCTGTGGATTGCAAATATGTTGTGGCTATCTCTTGAAACTGATTGCCTTAATTTCAGCTCTTCCTTTCAAGTGTGTCTTGTCCTTTTCGGGCCCTCTGGTTCTTTTGGAGGAAAACAACTTGAACACGTGGCCTGAGTATGGCCTTGAAGGGTGAACTCTCCTCCAGAGCAGCAGTATCTACCCCCGGCTCTGAGGACGTACCCGCTGCATTGGGACTCTGGTGTCCCACATCCCATGGCGGGAAGAAGCAATCTGAGGTCACCCATGTATCAAAGCAGGAATGTGGCATCTGAGGGGGTATGGACTGATTGGGGCTCTACTATCCTCCCCTCCCTGAGGAGGAGGAAGGAAGCGCTGGGTCAGCTTTGCAATTGGAAGGGCATCTGGATTCCTGTATCCCTGAGTTTAATCTGGAGGAGGCTTGTGCTTCCATGGCGAGGTGACAAGGACGCATCGCGTTCATGTCATGTGCCTCTCCTGGTCGCTCCCTGCTTTGCGGTGAGCACCGAATGCTCTGGGGTTTTGAGGCAGAAAACGCACGTCGTGCTTCTTGGGCTAATACCTCGGCCTTGGAGAGAGCTCTGAGCAAGGATGGGGGGAACTGAAGTGGAGTTACTTGCTTCAGAAAGGAAGGTTTTACCACCCTCCTTGCCACATGGCTGTGAAACTGCTGGCTGCCAGCTCTGGGCCTCACATAATTTGTATCGGAAGCAGAATTGGTTGGGGCAAGTTTGTGATTGTAGCCGGCATTTCTGTCATGCCTCACACCGACTGCACAGCCTCTCCCTGCCTCCCCGGTGTCTGAACGCATTAGGGACGTGGCGGGAGGAGGGCTCCAAGCGAGCACCGAAGGACGAGAGCCACAGGGCAGGCAGCCGCTCCGGCTCGCTGAGCAGCAGCGTCGCTGCTCACGGCTCATCAGGGAAGGTGGAGGATGCAGAAAATACAACACAAGTGCCCCAGAGAGGCACCGTTTGCTAATGTGATCTATGAGCAAAACCTATTCCCTGATGTGACATGTCTGGAAAACTGTAGAAGATTCTAATCTGAGTAGGTTTTGCGTGATACGTGGAAATACATGAGTGTGGGGCTTTTTTGTTTTGTTTTTGTTTTTACACCAGATTAGTGGAGGAAACCAAAATAACTGGATTAGTTTGCAGTGCAGGCACATGCTTTTTGAGCGCCAGTGCTTTGCTCGCTCCTATGAGTTAAATTATATTGCTTCGATAATTTACTTGACTTCATTGAACTTGTGCCAGCACATAATTTGTCTCCTTACTAGTAAAATAAGTAAATGTTCAGTAATGATTAGATTTGATTTTGTTCATCTCTGATATAAATGTGGGTTTTGCGCTCGATTTAAGCAACCGTTCAGCTCTCTTACTGCATCCACTGAAGAAGACACAAATTGGGATATGGAAGCAACTCTGCCACAGAAATTGTCCTTTTGGAGGCTCCCAAGTTTCTTCTGATTTTATTTCTCAGTACTAAGTATAGTATGTAATATGTCCAAATAAAGTACCTAAAACTTTTGCTTCTCAAAGCAAAATATTTTGTCTTTTAGATCAAATTCGATGTTTCATTCTAATCTGTCAATGAGTATTTTTTTAATGTCGCAGTACCAGAACACTCAGCTTTGTTTTGCTAAAGCTCTTACCTAAAAAATTTTAAATGCTTTGCTGAACTATTTGAAATCTCATTTTTATTTTTATGAAAAGTTTGAACAAATGACAGTAGCTAGATCCTGGGAAAAAATACTGCCAAACTACATAGTTTTGTTTTGTTTTGTTTCTCAGCCCAATAAGCCATGACTCAGCCTTGGTGGGCTTCGCATCAGGCCCTTAATATGTGCTAAGTCAGTGCAACAATGTATTTGCTAAGCCCTGAATGGGTTTCTTTAAAGAACATTGCTCATTCTGAAGCTGCCCAAGTCCTGTGATTTTTGTAAGGAGGGTAAATATCCATTATGAATTAGGGTGGATCAGTCAAACTACCTTCGTGTACTAGCCAAGCCTTCTAAAGCGAAAGGCTGCCACCAAGCCACAGGACCCTTACCACAAGCAACAAATGCTACTGTAACCAGTACTTAAGTGTCAGAAGTGGGAGGTATCTGCTAGTAACTGTATTACTAGTGCAAAGTTGCATAATGACTTCACAGGCAAATAGATAATTAAACCATTGAACACTATAGAACAGAAAACTGTGTCCCTAGTGAACTTCAAAGTTGTCTGTCTCCTTAATGGACAAGTGAAACTAGAGCTTTGGTCTGAATCACTTATGATTTGAAGAGGAAAGCAAAATAGTAGAACCTGGGTTTGAATTTTGCAGCTTGAACCATCTTCCTAATTAGTCAGTTTTTTGGAGTTATCTACTACGTAAACATGTATATAGCTGTTCCATGCGGAAGCCTAATCATGAAAAATGATTCCATCAAGTCTTTCGGCCTGTGAAGCGGTTTCTGTGTGTATAGTGTTTTGTTTCAATCTTCTATCTCATGGGGGAATACTAGAATAAGGAGCTCGGTTGCAAGATGCAAGACACATTATTCTAATGGAGCTCTAATTCTGGATTTACAAGCACATGGTTTCTAATATTGCAGAATTAAAGAACTCAAATAGCAATAAGAAATGGCAAATGTCTTTTGGAGGCAGGATTTGCAAAATTTATCCTTTAAAAAGGTACAACTGTGAACGGTAAATGCTGTGCTGTAAGACTATGCATTACTTAATGTATGTTTAAGTTTTCATATATGTATGCATCTCTGCAGCTTTTAGAGCATTTTGCTACAGAGTTAAAGCAGGCTGCAGTGTTTGTAAGATTATAAGATGAGGTCATCAGGCCACAGGGCTTCTTCAGTTTCATCCTCTGAAAATAGGTGAACAGATTAGAAAGCTACAGGAGAGGTTTTATAAGTGAGTAAATCTGACTTCTGTAACAAGACTTTTATTTCTTGTCACCTGTCTGCTTTTATTAGATCTTTCAGTTTTCAAATAACATAAAAAAAAAAAATAATAAAAAAAAAAAGGAGAGGACCCTTGCCTGTAGCAGGAAGTATAATTCTCTCCCCATTTCTTGCTCTTTCTCCTTTTCTCTCCCCCTCATTATACGCTGGCATGAACACTCTGACATTGCTAATTGCCTCCACATTACACTGGCTGAATTCCAACAGTAGTGGCATAAAAATTAATGAACAAGACGGAGCTCACACATAAGGAACATATGGTGCAATGCCGGTCAATTGCGCCCTGGTTTAAAATAATGTCTTGGGAGAGTCGTGATCAAAGCACTCTCGCAAGACGGAGAGGGCTGGATTCTGTGTGCCCGGCACATCCCTGCTGCCTTGCTGTCCTCAGAGGGCTTGGCCGAATGGAGGTGCCTCGAACTGAAAAGACAGGATGCCAACAAGTCTCTGCTTTTTCAGAAATAATGTGAATTTCTTCTGTTTTTGCTCTGAACAGTGCTGTGATTTGTATTCGCTTCTGTGGAGTGCGGTAAGGGAAAAGCCTGCCCTTAGAAAAGCAGAGTTCTTCAAAGATTTTATCACTGCCTTTAACAGCCTTCGTGGAATGAGCTGTGCGGTTTATAGAAAGGTGACGGACGGTTATTTCCCATCATCCTAAAATGTGCAACTTAGCTCGAAGATGAATGTTTTTATCTGTGTATACGTATATTCACAGAAAATCCAGATTTTGAAGCAATTAAAATAGTGTTAATACAAGGTACTTTCAAGCTGCTTTCAAGTTGAAAGCTAGCTTAAGATTAATGTTAAAATTCAGGTTTTATTCTCTTGCCAAAGTACATGCTAGGTAACTCCTTGTTAACATTAATGGGAGTTAAATATTTGCACTGAGAGGAAAATAGGCCCCAGTTGTGTTACAAACTATGGTTATATTATGTAATATAAATAAACATTGTTTGCTCAATACCTTTTACTGACTTACTGTGGAACAAACTTACACTAGTATTACAAGGCCCTGTGATACTAATTATTGATTTTTTATTATGCTGGTGATTTCCTATCACAGTAAATGTGGCGTGTGAGGTGTTCTTCATCTCATGGGTTTTCAGCACTGCCATCCGTTTATATGGGCCAAGTCCTTTCCCATTTTAATGAGTGACCCAAATAAACCTCTACCTATGCAGGGTATTTCATGCCCAAGGAAGGCGGCTACCTAGCGCCTCGGTACCCGTGTCCTCAGCCAGAAGAGAGGCTTTGGGCTCAACTCAGAGCAGCCTGAGGGTCGCCCGACCGAGAGGGTGGCACAGGTGGCCCCACGAGGTCCTTGCAGCCCTGGCAGAGCCAGGAGAGGCCAAGCTCGAGCCGTCTGTGTCCCTACCTGCCTCCTGCTGCTCTGCAGGAGCTTCCTTGGGGACTCCTTGGAGGGTTAGAGATGGTTCTCTGCCCGTCTGCATGAACATTTAAATTGCTTGGTTTCTTTTCCCCACATCTACTTTAAAGAAGTGGATCTTGAAGATTTACTCAAACAGCCTCTCACTGAAGTACTAGCTGCTTCTCCTATGAATCTTCTTGGAACAATGTAAAAAAAATTGAATCAAACTTTAGTTATTATATAACAAAATATTTGACTTTCAATACGGCTATAGCGTCAATTTTTGCTTAAGATGTCGCAAATGATATTTTAAAAGAAAAATCATATGGAAGTTGAGAGCAGTTGTGGTATGATTGCTTCAGCATAAGCTTTTCCTTTTGCAATGCACTTAGATGTTATTCTCTTGCAATTAATGGGCCAAATGATGCTCCCAGTTATTGTAATTGGCTTCCTGGTGTAAAGCTTAGATAATTCAAATTGATATTAACACTTAAGGAAGTGCTTCTGACAGAGGGAGCTGTGGGTGAAAAAAACACCATCAAAGTTGCTCTTTCCCTGCTGTTACCAAAAGTTGTTTTTGGCCCACTGTGCCCTGGTCGATATATGAGGACGAGACTCTCATTCTCCCTTTTCATAAAAAGAAAGCAAGGGGTACCAGATGGCATGTGTTACAGAGCTTTTCCTCCTAGCATAGAATTTATTTCCAAGATGAAGAATTGTGAGGATTCCTTCAGTCATCCCCCTAGAGTCTCCAGGTTTGGTATCTCGCCAATGGCATGTAATACACTTCCTGGCACGCACTATGAGAAGTAAAATTAGTTCAGAACTTCACTTTACAGTTAAGGCTATTTTTTTTTCCTTTCTTGTGTTGTTTGGACGTGCTTGGAAAAGGATCAATTTAAGATTTATTAACCATTTCATTTCCAAGTTAGTTGTAACCTGCTACCCTGGCTGTACATGTGGACAGTTATCCAAACATGCAAACACTGAGTCTTGTAGTTCAATGCAAATATCACTCATCCTTCGTTCTGTTTCCTTGGTGCAGAACAAAGCACTGGGAGGGGCAAGGAGTTTATAAAAATTACTGGTAAAACTTACTTTTCAGGAACTAGGATTTCCATCTGGGGTTTTTAGTTGTATTTTTGAGGGTTGTTTTTGTAAATAGTAGAGAAAGGAATTTTAATAATTACTTACACTTATTCTAGGTTATTTTTCTTAAGACTTTCAAGTCGACTTAAAGCTATTTAAAGAAATTTCTCATGAAACAGTTGCCATAGCCCAGTGGTTAATGCATACAAATAGATATTTCTCTGGTTTGCAGTTTTGGGTGCAAGTCAACAAGGTGAGTGTGAAAAGAAAATTCATCTCAAGGGGCTTCTGCAATAATGTCACATCACTGTTGGGATGTGGCAATAAAACCTTTAATACTGCTACAGGAGTAGTTGAGAGAAGTTTTCAGACCCCTTTGATGCTTGATTTCTTCTGCAGATCTGCATGAAGAGTTTATTTACAACATAATTTCTTTTTTTACTTGTATTTTTATATTTCACAATATATTTTTTTACTTGTGCTTTTGCAAATATTTAATTTTACATTTATTGTATTGTATTTACCTCTTGCCTATTTACTTAATTTTATTTTTACAGAAATTTAATCATGTTACATGGAGGTGAGTTTTCATTTGCTACTATGAAGAAAACTTTCTTTGTGGATTTTTGGTGTTTTTTTGCTATATCTCCGATAAATTCTCTTGCTGCTATGTGGGTGCACTGCACTGTTATCTCAGGAACAATACACATCACCCTAAGCGTGTAGTCGAGTGCGTGTTTATATGAAAAGAGGAGAGTGTTTCTGTCTTGTTATAATCCGTGTTTGTACAATTCTTTCAATGTCTTTAATTGTTTTGAACTCTAAAATGAAATGACTTCTAGATAAAATGAGCTTTCAGCTCTCAGCCGGTGTGACAGATTCCAGAGCATCTCTTCCTCGAGGCAAGTTTGGTCACCGTTTTGCCTTCGTGACCCTTCCTAACCTGTACCACTCAGCAGGCTAGCACTAATGTCAGGACTGTTTACTTGGGCAAGACTGATAGCATCCAGGTGGAGTTTCCAGTCCCCTCTCTTTTTCTTTTTTTTTTTTCTTTTTTTTTCTCTTCTCTGCCTCTTTCTATCCCCACTATGGAATGCGTGCCCTACCAAGGAGTTGAGCAGCAGACTCTTTTGCAGATCAGCCTGGTCTTTATTTTGCATAGTTAACATCCCTCTCTTGTGCACAAAAAATGCTAACGATGTCTCTCTCTTGCATAAATGTGACACAAAGCCTCGGTCCGCAGGAGTTACCATGGCTGGACTGACCTGGGTGGACTTGCAGCACTTTGCATACGAGGGATCTGTCTCACAAATCCCAATTTTCCGCTTATTTGCCCCTTTTCAAATACAGTTTCTTCATAATCTGCAGGAAGACTGTAGCCTAAGATCTCCCTAAAATAGTAATACTAGTGCATCTTTTGGTGGTTTAATAATTTGGGTATTGGTTCACTGATACCACCTTACTCAAATGTCCTTTTTCTGTTTTTCTTTCATTATTTACAGATTTCCTCTGGATGAATAAGGCGGTGCAAATTAGTATAAATCAGTCCACTTACAACTTCTGACTCATATGATTTAAGTGCTGAATTACAGCCCTTGACAGCTGAAAGCTGTACAGTTTCACTCCCGTCTGAATTTAAGTGAGACTAGAATGTAATTCCTAACAATTAATAATAGATCATTAGCAATACTCTGGAAGTAGCTGCAGCTGACCTGGAGCCGTGACGTGAACACGGCCAAGTGCTGCGCGTTTGCGGGCGCGGGGTGAGCGCTCGCCCGCCTGGGCTGCCCCTGCTTCTCTAGCCAACATCGGCGTGGGCAGGAGCAGCCCCAGTCGTGGCTTTGGGGACTGCAGTGCAAAGAGCTTAAATACCCTCAGCGTGGCCGAGCGCCAGCGCTCCTGCATCCTGGCACCAGCCGCACAGCCTCGCTGCCAGCTACGGTCACGTTTGTTGCACGCAGGGAGTGGGAGGCTGCTACTGAGGGCCGGTGCAAGTCTCAGTCCTTCAGCTCCCTTTGTGGAGCTTGTGGTTGTGTCTCATTTCCAGGAAGCGGCTATTGCCTTAGGTGTTTTCTAGACCATCACTGATGTTGATACCTGAATGTGTTCTTGAGAAAATGAGCAAATGTAGATGGTCCATGGAGCTTTAGCAAGAGGTAGCTGAAAGAATTACCTGACCATTCAAAGAAGAAAAAGATGGACTTCTGTCAGCAGGTGAAAATCTCCAGGGATAGGACTCTCTTTAATCAGACTTTGCTGTTGCTTACTGATCTTGAAATGGTTTATTTCCTTTTTCCTGCTGCTATGGGTGGTGAGAAACTCCCTTCCTCTGTGCTCACTTAGTTAATGCTGCAGCATCGTTAATGCTACCACTGAGGATTTTATGCAATGGTGACCAAAAATGATAAGTCTAAACAAAGCAAAGCACCTTAGTAATACTTATCTCTGGAGTTTAGGAGGATATTGGAGATAGTGATTTTCTTTCTGATTAGGATTATAGGGAAGCCCTGCCATGTTACATAGCTGGGGACTTTGTGTGATGTCAATTGAAATTAGTGCTGATTTCTGCTTGCTGAAAAAGTTTTTAGTTTTTTTTTTCTTCAGTGAATTTAACATGTTTATTGCTCCTATTTTCTTCTCCCAGATGTCGCAGCTAGGTTTGCTGTGTTCACAGTAGTTGACTAAAACATTGAGCAAGAACTGATTTTTATGAAAATTTGTAGACAGGAATTGTGGATTTGTTGCAAAGCATCTTTTTTTAATCTAAAACTAAAATTAATTCAACACAAAATATCACTATGCAGTTTTGTTTTTTTTAAAAAAACAACATGAGGAAAAGTTATATCTTTGTATAGGAGCACTGTCTCATTGGTGCTGCTTTTCTCATGGGTATTTTAATGGGAACTAATTTGAAATCTGCCTTGAGAAGTTCAGTCTGAGAAATCTGATTTCATGGCTCTACCTTGCTTTGGTAGCATTTCCTCCAGTGTGTTTGGAGGCCGGAGAGGAGGAAGGGGGAGCAGCTCTGCTGCTGCTCGCCCTGTCTGCAGTAACTGCTGGGGAATCCCCTGCTGATGCTCAATAAATGATCAAACAGAGGAGTTAGGGCACTGCTATGCTAGAAATCAGTTTACTCTGCTCCTATCCTGTTGGAAGTGTGCTTAAGACTTTGGCATGAGGTTCGCTGAGAGAAGATGGCCCTGGGCTCGCTGGCCTCCGCGCGGCACTCGCTGCTGCGAGGACGGCAAGGAGGTGACAGTTCCCTTGGGAGGACGAGCGCAGCGGCGAGGGGAGGGGGTGAAGTTGTCTCCTCATGGTGACACAGCAGCCGGGCAGCAAGACCGCAGCACCGTGCAGGTCTCCCAACTCCAAATTCAGCATTTAGTCCATCAGGCCAAACCCTTGGAGGACTACAGTAAGTATATGAGGCCAAAGCTGTCTTTGAACTCAGCTTGTATCCTAAGATCTTGCTTTGCCACAGAAAGAACCTCTCAAAAGCTGTTGTTGTTGCTACTGAGTGAATGACTACTGTACGTGGGATTGACTCAGACCATATTTCTGTAACAGTTCAGTGGTTATTTGCAATGCTAAAATGGACACTTTCTCCAATGATAAGAAATGTTCAGCATTGTTATCTCAGGGGGAAAAAATGAAAAATAATAAAACACCAATAAGAAGGTCTTGCATCATACCTAAGGTCATTAGCATCTGGCTTTGGGAAGCTGCCAAAGGGAATGAATTTCAAAGGCTGAGACTATTAGTTGAGAGCCTGCCAGTCCCACGAGATCTTACCTCAGTCTTGGAGCAATAGCTTCCTGGCAGCTCCTAATGGCTGTCACAGTGCGGGCAGCGGGAGGGAGTGTGGAGGTTGGAGCCTAGAACAGCACAGGACTTAGCAAAAACTTCTCTAGCTCGAGTGATGGCTCCAAGAAGCAAGAGAAAGCCAGCACATGGCCTGAGTGCAGGTGCTGATGCTCCCACTGCTTCCCATGGCTCAGAGGGGAAACAGATGCTTTTCTGCACCTGCTCTGCGTTCAGCCCGGCTAAGAGGGATGCACTGCATTAATCTTGCACAGAGGTGACCAAAGCAAGGTGAATCTGCACAGTCTCTTCCCCAGCCAAAAACAAGCAGCTCACTAGGTGAGTGCTGTTATGTGCAAATCCCCAAGCCAAGAGCAGTCAGTACAAATGCAGGGGCAGGCAGTGATCCTGCTCAGTGCTCCTTCTCCAGCCAAAACCCAGTCTCTTTTAGTTACAAACAAACCCCATCATTGTTCACCAGCAATAACATTTTGGCTTCATCTGTGGTTTATTGCTCTTCTGCAGGTCACTTACAGCAGAATAAATTTCAAAAGTCTTAATATAGGTAACTTAAAGCAGGATGAGTTTCCATGTCTTCCTTTTACTTCACCAACAGTGACTGGGAACTGTTCTTCCATGAAGTCTCACTTTAGTTCCCACATGGCCTCATGTATGGAAAGGTGTGCACATTGAATCTGCCCTCTCTGTCTCTGTAGTGTTTTGTTTCATTATTGCAAATGTGATCAGTTTCAACAAGATCGGGGAAAGCCAAGGACTTAAGAACGCATTTTTCCTGTATTTGTCTCCAGAGCTTGATCCGGGCACTCGTTAGGATAACATGGGCACATGCACATCCTTGTTGTTGTCTGTAGGCCCCGAGATCATCTGTCTGATGTCTCCCCTTGATACTTAAAGGCATCATAATCTTAAAAATCTGCTTCCCCTATGGGGTCTCTGGGTTTTGTGGTCTTAGGAGCCAGGGAATCCAATATTCTCAAAAGTAAAGAGAAAGTCACTTTCTTGTGTGGACTGAAGTTTTTCATTTATTGTTAATTGCAGGTTCAGTGACATCAAATGTCTGGATCATTTGTGTCAGTTCTTTCTGAAGACCTTAGAAAGTGATATACAGTAACTTTATAATTTTTTTTTAATGCTAAAACTTATTCAGCTTTAAATTATTCAACTTTAAAGAAGCCATATAAATATGATATAAAATCTTCTTGAGATAGATTAAATTGTTTATTTGACCCAAAATTAAATTATGAGCTGTGCAAATGATTCAAACAGCACATGGAAAATAATTCTATAATTTTTACTATTAGCAATAACTGAAAATTAAGTTTTTTAGTTTTTCTTTTTTATGCAGTGATTATAAATTAAGAAAAAGTTTGTAAGTACTTCTCTCGAGTTAATGGAGATCAGTGCAAAGGTAACTCATTCCGTATGATGAAAGCTGCTCGCTAACAGGCACCGACCCCGGCAGTGGGGTGTATTTGGGGGTTCAGGACTGGTATGTTGTGTATTGGCAGTGCCTGCACTTAGGAAAGAAACCTGGTGATTTCGGAGGGGATGAGCAATTGCTTTTTAATATGGATGTCTGTCTGTCTTTCAGATTACTGTTATTTTATCGGCTCATTTATTTTTCAGCCACGTTTCAAAGTGAACTGAGTGTTCAGAGCTTGCAGTAGGTGGTAGGAGGCCAGCTGGTCATTTGAAGTCCTGGGTACAGTTGTTAGTTGCCTTGGGGTTTGCAAAGTAAAGTCATTGATGAACATTGTTTCACACTGTGCTTATTTACTAGTGATGTAGTAAAGTAGCTCTCTGCTCGGTGCTGATTTCCGTGCGTTCACTTAAGTTCTTCGTGCTGCTTTTTTTCTAACTGTGCCTGGCTAGTCATGATGCAGCACTTTAATTAGGAAGCAAAACGAGCCCCATGTCCCATGCTAATGGACGGGCTGTGCAGAGTCCTTGCTAATTAGACTAGAAAAGCACCAAATACCAGCTTTTTCATGAATTGCCTTTCCAACAGCTTATTTACATCACAAAACCTATATAAAGTATATAAAAGTAGCTTGCTTCCCTCTTCCTTGTAAACAAAAATTTTGCATTCTGTGAGGATGAGGCTTCAAAATGAATGTCATCCAAATAATGTAATAGGGATTGTGGAGAAAATATCTTGATAAACAGCACACACAATTTCTAAGGCTAGAAATGAGTTTTTAGAGATTTCTAAAGAAGTCAATTTTTAAATAGACATATTGCAAATACCTTTTTTTTTTTTTTTTTTTTAATGGTTGTGTGATGGTTCTGCCCCAAGATGTCTTTTCTAACTCAATTGTGGAAAAGTTTGTAAAGACAAAGACTGTGCCTATGCACTCCGCCTATGCACTCCTATGTTTATAAATAACAATTGTCACTGTCTTGCTAAATTGGTGGTAGTGAGAAAGTGCTATTTCTAGGGAGATGTTGAAGCCTCAGTATTTACTGAATGACAGGCTGGCCCTGTAACGGCCACATCATATAACTTTGGGTAAATCACAATCTACTAGTTTGCAAAAAGGAGATAGTGTTGAGCTTACAATGAGGGTTGTGGTATTTTACTGTTTTTTTAACCAGTAAGAATTTAAATATATGGAGTTCAAAAAGGCACTTTTTTCTTAGTAGTCCTCCTTTACTATGGAGAAAATAAGAGATAAGGCTACAACAGTTTTCTAGTAAAGATTGTTCTGACTGTATCATAGTCTCATTTTAGCATGGGTGATTTCAAAAGAAGATACCATTAAGTGCGTATGTGGAGCCTGGTGTTTTTGCACTCTTAGGACTTTGGATAAGGACTGTGGAGATGGAGTGCTCTGCTACGCCGGGGTCACACCAGCTGGGTGCTGGGCTGCAGTTTGCGCTCGCGGAAAAGCAAGGTTGAAAAGAATAGTTTTTTAATAATCCTGGTAAGCTGACTATGATAGAGCCATATCCGGGTGAGGAGTTAATGCGGAGAAATTTATGACAAGCCAGGGGCTTTGGAACAAGACATGTGGCCAGACTAATAAAAAAGCCTCGCAGTTGCTGCTGGAGGCCTTGATCCTGCTCCCTCGCAGCCAGCAATGCCAGTGATGTCAGCCTGCGCAAAGGCAGGATCGAGTCCTCCAGCTTGCAGAACTCCTCAGCAGGAGGGGCCACCTGTCCAACTCATTGGAAAAGGCATCAAAAAGTAATCTTGAACTCCCATTAGCCCCATGCGGCTTCGGTAGAGTCTGCTGAAGCGTCACCTTCCTTGTGCCCTGCAGGGCAGTGACCACTCAGCTCTTCTCGGGACCCTGGGGCTGGTGGCAGTAAGTAACTTACCACCCTACCTACCACCGCAGCGCCGTTTATTTTAACAGTAGGACAATATAAAAGAGAAAAGGTGGTTTGTGAAAAATCACACCAACTACATGTGTGTTTAGTACCGCTTAAGGCTCATTACGTCTGTGGGTAATCCTGCCAGGCCTTCTCCCTCAATCATTTCTGTGTCCGTCTGGCAGCCGTTTCCTGCACACATTATACCCCAAACCACTGCTTCATAAGAGACTTCTGTTTTACACCTGCTGTAGTTCTTTTAATTGTATGTTTTCCCACCTCGTTCTAGGCCTGGTGTTCCTCCAAGAAATTCCCGAGTGTCCACTAAAAAGTGGTTGGTCTTGTAGAGCTTTTCCTCTTTTCCTTTTCGTGCCACGCATACTCCTGATTATTTTAAACCGTATATTAATGGAGGAAAAGCCCCAGTAACCAGTCTGGTGCTTCTAAGTTATTAACAGGGCAACTCCAGTCCTACTCAAAAGTAGACTTTTGCTGTTCAAGTACCTTTACACCACAGAAATTTTTAGGGACTCGGTGACTAACACGATGTTTACTCACACCAGCTCCAGGTTTCTTGTACTGCCACCTATTTGTACCATTCAAGATTATTCCACAAGATGTTTAGTTCCTAAACTTGCTGTTGGTCCAGATTATCATCCTGGCCACTTTATGCAAGTTCAGTGTCCAGATCATCCTGCTACACACATCCTATGCTGCCAAGGTGGTCGCTTACCACCAGAAAGCAGTTGAGCTAAGGATTGCCTGTGTAAAAGACTACTCCTTTATGCAGCATGAGACAACACCAGGTGTAGCAGATTGACTGTGTTTTGGTAGACACAGTCTGAATGATCAGCAAGGAAAGGATGGGCAAAAGAAGGAAACGGGCTGGAAAACATGGGCATCCAAGCTGAGAAGGGCTGTAAGCTGGAAGGAGGCTCTTCCAGGAAGGCTGCGCGCGGGGCCAGGGTTCTGTGGAGGCTCCCAGGCGATGGCACGAGGCAGGGTTGGGCCCCGTGCGAGAGCTCATGGCCGATGCGGATCCTCGGCCAGCTCGTCTCGGCAATGAGTAAAAAGGTTAAAGCAAGGAAGACTTTTTTTAAAAAAAAAAAACATTTATTTCTATACATATGCATGTGTGTCTGTGTTCTCTTTTTTGAGAGATTGTTTTTATTTCCAGATTTTCAATTATTTCAAAGGTTGTCTGTATTGTAGGTGCCACAATAACTCAAAGCTTCACAGGGACAGATCTATGATTGCTCATATCGCAGAAATGCCCAGAGTCACCTTCTAGGGACAAAGCCCCTTTGTGTTGCGTAGTTTAGAAACATCACATACATTTTTTAATTCATAGTAGATTTGAATTAACCTTAATAGGTAAGTATTTTCCCCATCATTTAATTTCAGTTTGCAGGCTTTAAAATGAGTTGTTATATGCCAGTTATGACAAAAATTTCTGCGGGTTGTCGCAGTCACCTCTGTATGCCACCACAGGCAAATATCAGCAATAAAGCTAACTAGAAGTGGCTCTAAGAATGTATCCCAACAGCGGATTGAAAAGAAATATGTAAAAAGAGTAGGAAAGCTCTTTTTTAAAAATCTTTGAAGTAATTTCTTAGGATTGAAAGGTCACTTTACTAGCAAAATGTTCTGGTATCTTTTCTGTGCCCCAAAATAGGGGGAAATAAGGTAATGAAAACAGTGAAGGATAATTTGGAAAAGCTCAGTGTAACATTATTTGCAATATATTGTTTTTGATTTTCCCTTAAAGCTTGAAGGTCTGCCTTTGCTGCTGATAAAGAGCTTTTTTGGGTAAGATAATACAGCAAACATTGAGGTTGCTATGTAGTGTAAAATTGTCGTATTGAGTAGACAAGTAGTGGGCTAGCGGCTCGCATCATTTAGCAGCATACTCTCCAAATAATCTTTTGAAACCATTGGGACTGTTTCTGGATTTTAAACAAATGTTTCTGTAATGTTCTGGCTTTGTGCAGAAATGGTATTTTTATTCATTTTTGAATGCAGCAATTTTGAATTTGTCCCATATAACAAAATAGTGTCCAGTGTGCACAGCCAAATGCTGGGAAACATTTGGCCTCTGGTTGCAAGAAGTGATTGCTTATGTGGTTTAGGCTGGGTTTGGCCAGGGCTCCAAGCTCCTGTTAACACCGCTCTCAGCAGCAAGGTACATCCAAAGCTACCACTGTGCAGCCACGCAGCTTCATCACTGTGAGTTTTCTCTCTTATTATCCTGCTGCTCTCCTTTGCTGGAGTCTTATCTCCCATGTCCATAGCCAAAAGCTACTAACTTGGAACAAAGTTCAATCAAGAGCCAAACATAATGAAGAAGGAGAAATCGCAAAAGATGGAGTTAATGGCTGCAGCTACCGCTGCGGATCCTTTTGCCACAGGCTCTGAAAGTCTGGAAAATTAATCAAAGTTCAATCAAGGATGTATGATATTGCGGCGGCTGCAGCAGCGGTGTCTGGTGTCACCTGGGAGCTGTCCATTAAAAACAGCTCACTGAAAACCGTCCTGGTATTGATGTGGTAGCCCACTTGAAGGGGGAAGTCAGATGCTACTCCAGGACATTGCTATACCTGCTGCTTTCACTGCCGGATAAAATTTTAAGGTTCGGAATGCGTTTTAGACATAAGAACTTGCACATGTTTGGAGTGGGCTGGGGAAGTAGGTTTGAAGGAAGCTGCTAAGTGAAAGATGGGGATCCATTTTAAGGAAATTTTAGAATATTGTTTTAAAATAGGAACTAGAATTCCTTNGAAGGGGGAAGTCAGATGCTACTCCAGGACATTGCTATACCTGCTGCTTTCACTGCTGGATAAACTTTTAAGGTTCGGAATGCGTTTTAGACATAAGAACTTGCACATGTTTGGAGTGGGCTGGGGAAGTAGGTTTGAAGGAAGCTGCTAAGTGAAAGATGGGGATCCATTTTAAGGAAATTTTAGAATATTGTTTTAAAATAGGAACTAGAATTCCTTCTTCATGGTCAAAAAAAAAAAAAA
>VWPW01030207.1:36927-88876 GCA_013389825.1 Crypturellus undulatus | reverse complement strand
GCTCTTTTTTAAAAATCTTTGAAGTAATTTCTTAGGATTGAAAGGTCACTTTACTAGCAAAATGTTCTGGTATCTTTTCTGTGCCCCAAAATAGGGGGAAATAAGGTAATGAAAACAGTGAAGGATAATTTGGAAAAGCTCAGTGTAACATTATTTGCAATATATTGTTTTTGATTTTCCCTTAAAGCTTGAAGGTCTGCCTTTGCTGCTGATAAAGAGCTTTTTTGGGTAAGATAATACAGCAAACATTGAGGTTGCTATGTAGTGTAAAATTGTCGTATTGAGTAGACAAGTAGTGGGCTAGCGGCTCGCATCATTTAGCAGCATACTCTCCAAATAATCTTTTGAAACCATTGGGACTGTTTCTGGATTTTAAACAAATGTTTCTGTAATGTTCTGGCTTTGTGCAGAAATGGTATTTTTATTCATTTTTGAATGCAGCAATTTTGAATTTGTCCCATATAACAAAATAGTGTCCAGTGTGCACAGCCAAATGCTGGGAAACATTTGGCCTCTGGTTGCAAGAAGTGATTGCTTATGTGGTTTAGGCTGGGTTTGGCCAGGGCTCCAAGCTCCTGTTAACACCGCTCTCAGCAGCAAGGTACATCCAAAGCTACCACTGTGCAGCCACGCAGCTTCATCACTGTGAGTTTTCTCTCTTATTATCCTGCTGCTCTCCTTTGCTGGAGTCTTATCTCCCATGTCCATAGCCAAAAGCTACTAACTTGGAACAAAGTTCAATCAAGAGCCAAACATAATGAAGAAGGAGAAATCGCAAAAGATGGAGTTAATGGCTGCAGCTACCGCTGCGGATCCTTTTGCCACAGGCTCTGAAAGTCTGGAAAATTAATCAAAGTTCAATCAAGGATGTATGATATTGCGGCGGCTGCAGCAGCGGTGTCTGGTGTCACCTGGGAGCTGTCCATTAAAAACAGCTCACTGAAAACCGTCCTGGTATTGATGTGGTAGCCCACTTGAAGGGGGAAGTCAGATGCTACTCCAGGACATTGCTATACCTGCTGCTTTCACTGCCGGATAAAATTTTAAGGTTCGGAATGCGTTTTAGACATAAGAACTTGCACATGTTTGGAGTGGGCTGGGGAAGTAGGTTTGAAGGAAGCTGCTAAGTGAAAGATGGGGATCCATTTTAAGGAAATTTTAGAATATTGTTTTAAAATAGGAACTAGAATTCCTTCTTCATGGTCAAAAAAAAAAAAAANCAAAAAAAAAAAAAAAAGTGAGAAAAGAGGTTCTGGCTAATGCATAAGCCGTAAGATTCATCTTTAGCCAAGTGGGAAAGTTGGTGCATGTCCGTCCCTAATGAACACGATGGTCCTGGCAGCGCCGTACTTGAGGCAGGGCGGTTGAGCTCGGCCTGGGTAGCTCACGAGCTTGAGAGAATCTGCCCTTTGGCTTTCACAATTGCTATAGCAACAATTCTTCATGCAAAAATTCATTTAAAAATATAGAATTTTTGCTTTCATTTTGTTACCTGGAAAATAAGAGTGTCCTATAACCTGTGTGATTTTTATGTTTAAAACATGGCAGCTTTTGTAGGCAGGGAAAATTCATCTCTTTCATGTTATCAGTCTGCCACTGAGACATGTCCTAGTCATCTGTGTAATACTCTAACGCTCCCATGAAACAAAGCAAATTTGCCACCACTGGTATTACTGCTATATTACTCATCGGTTATTATATGCCATGGTTTAAACAGCTGAAAACCACTACCTGGAATTAAAGAACAAAAAAAGATGCAAGAAAAGTGCTGGAGGCTGCAAAAATAAATACAAAGCTTGTTACTGTAGGTAAAGTGTCTCCCATATTGGTAGGACTTGATCATCTTCGGAAGAAAAAAAGGCAATATTGTTTTAGGCATCATTTTGCCAACTCTACTTTTTTTAACCATGTGAATATGAATTGCTCGCAGTTTTATAGCAGATGTTTTATCCTGGCTTGGACACACCTTTGGCCCTGTGTCCCACCCTCGGCCCGGGGGCACAAACACGGTTACTGCTCTGCCTTTTATGACAGCGCGGTGTCTCTGCAATCCTGTCTCGGCGCTCAGATCAGATAGCGCAAACGCGCCTGTCTCCCCATGGTGCTCCTGCTTGGGGCATCGCTATCTCAGCCGAAATTACTGGTGGTTTCTTGATAAACCATTAGTGTTAGGAAGGGGGTTGAATTTTTTTGTTGTTGTTGTTAATTACTGAATCTCAGTGACAGACGGAATCTGCCTGTTAAAACTTGTGTTGTAATTTGAGGATTAAATGCTGTGCCTCTGAGAAACATCAGTATCAACTGATTTGCTGCGAGAGACTTGCGTTATGAGCTGCAGTTTGACAAAGTAGATTCCTTAATATAGCTAGCAATTAAATGTTTTGAACTCAACACTTTCAAGACTTGCAAGGTAAGAGAGCAGTCTGTAGAACTGCAGAAAGGGAAATGCGTAGCAAATGCAGCTCCCACCTTAATCTCTGAGAATGAAAATCCCTTGTTCCCATTAATGTATGACTATTAGGTAAGGTTTGAAAATAGCATTCCCCTTGATCACACCTTTTCTTATTGAGCCCAAAAGTTTCCAGATTCCCAATCTATGGTAGCGGCTTCATGCTAGTCCACCCCAAACCAGGCTGCCCATGCGAAAAACGATGCCTGAGAGTCGTGTTTTGTCTTTGCTGGACTCTTCTGGTCCCGCTCTTGCGAGAGACATCTCTGGTTGGTTATATATGTTCTCTAGTTGGTTATATATGTATGTTTATATCTCTATGCACTATACAGGGTATTAACTCTTTAATTGGTTATGTTATGCCTGTTAAGAATTTTTCCAGTCTTTATATTTCTGTGTATATATGCACTGTGCTTGCATCTCTGTTTTTAAGCAGATATGTTTCTGGGGGTTATACAGCTTCAAAGTTGGCTTTTGTGTCTGGCTTTTTTCAAAAGCTTTAGCTCTAAATACAGATTTGGACTGTGATGCTCTGCTTCTTGAACTACGAATTTTATGGAGGTTGGTCTGCTTTACAAACATTATTAAGGAGATAATGTCACTATATAAGCTCTTCGTAATTTCTTCTCTTGTGCTCTTGGGATATACAGATTGAAATCCAAGCATAGAAAGCAGCCATTAAGCAAGAAGGTGAAAGGTAAAGTATTTAGCTTAACATTACAAACTGGCAGAAAGACAGAGAACAAAGAATAGGAACAAGCAGTGAGCTTGCACATGGCTAATAGTTAAGTTGGATGCTCCAGGCTCCATGTTGGGTCAGATGGTGTTTATTAAAAACCTGCAGAGGTTGGAGTGAGTACAGAAGGAATGCTGTTTGCAAAGATGCATGTTTTAGACTTATTAAGATTCTGACTTGTAAAGCGCTCCAAAAGAATCTAATAAACCTACCTGAATAAGTAAGTTCTGATGATCCTAAGATACCTCCAAAAGGATATAAGCAAAGAATAAAGAATGGAAATAGGAGAAGTACACAGTTATAATAATCATAGGAAGACAGGAAGGCTGTAGTAGGAAGATTAATAGGACCACCTCATTTACTAAAACTACAGCAAACGTCTGATTGGTGTGGAGAAATGACATCTAAGGTTGTTTCTCTTTCACATTGTAAAGAAGTGTATTTTAAAGCTGGTGTAGTGAAATGTTTTTTTTCTGCACAATGTGGAGTATAAATATAGTACCATTCATGTTGAGAATTTGAACTTTTTCAAGTTCAGCAACGTGTAAATATAACTTTAAGAAAAACTAAGCTATAATGGATGGCAAACTTTTATTGAAACACATTTTTTAAAGACAAATATATTGTGGTATAAATCAGTAACCAGTAAAAGAAATTTCCTATTCGGACCAGTTGTTTTACAACTGTTATTTTCAGTGTTTCTTGATTCTAGGGTCTTTTTCAGTGGAGAAGTGGATAACTGGAAGAGATCCATGGTACAACCTGGTACTGGCAATTCCTTTCTGTGTCTGCAATAAGTGCTATAAATATTTTTGTCTTATAATGGCCAGTGCTCGCTCTTCCTCATTAGCTCAAACTAGCAGTGAACTCAAGTAATACAGTGGTTGGTCTGAAAATTAATGTTGGAGCAGGAATTACACATAGAGATAGTATTAAATAAACTTCATATTTGCATGAGGTTCTTTTTGTCAAATTACACTAAATGGAGGTGTAAATAGCAAGTTAGGGTTCAACATTTAAACTGTGATTAAAATGTTTATATCTCAGTATATCTGCTTGGGACATTACAAAATCATCCTGTATGGAACTACTGAACCAAGAGATTTGGGTTTCGCTATTGCTGGAGCACTCTACTTGGACTTCTTACAGATCTTGAGAAAATTTCTTGTAGGGGTTATGGCTTGAGTAGGCCTTTTTGTATTTTGACTTGTACTTAAAACCTGTGTTGTAACACACTCACTTTGAAATTATGTTCATTTCATGTGCAAAGATTCATTAGATTTTTAAAACTGCTATGTCTTAATCTTTTGAGTCCAGGACCCACAAATGTTTGTTCTGCTTGAAGAACCTCAATTCTCTTTCATTTTCAAGATCCGGTCCCCTCTTTTCTTTCCTACAATGTATAATTCCTATTCTTCGTGGGTTTTCCTACTGAAAGGTGACCCAATGTTCATCTGTATGATCATGGGGCTGACCATTAGCTCACATATTTTTGTAAGGTGAAAGGTTTAATCCACACATCTCTCCAAGGCGATAAGTGAGCAGACCATTAAATTAGTGGCAAGATCTTTGCCAACACTGATTTAAGAGGGACATAGTGTATTATGTTTGGAATTTGGGCCAAGCAGGCAGTACACAGAGGTTAACATCATTTCGCAGCTAATTCTAGCAGCAAGAATCTGAGGCAGGCAGTGGGTACTTAGGGAAACTGTCTGTCTGCACACAGAAAGCAGTAGCAAAACCCAGGCTTATTCCTAACACTTAGTCGGTGCTTGAATTTTTTTTCTTTTAAATGATGTTTCTCTTTCTGATTCAACCACCAGCGTTTAGAAAATGATTGAAATTTAAAAGTTAGGAGAAATCTCTTCCTGGGAATTGTACTGTGTTTTTGTGCTATATCACAGTCTCATTTGGAGTTTTTTTATGCTTAATACTTTTTTCTTTAATCATAGATAATAAAATCAGGTAAGAGCAGTAGCTTTCTGCCTTTAGCCAGTTCCATGTGTTGGAGCTCTTAAAGCTGATACTTTTATGTTTAGGAGGCAGTTTCAGAACTTGAGTCTGCCCTAGATCCCCTCGCGTCCGTGCCGATCGGAGCACGGGCTGAGGCACGGGAGGACAGGAAACAGGCTGGGGCCGGCAGGATGAGAAAGCAGCTTCCCTCGGGCTGTGTTGTTATGCCTTGATTCTCGAACTCAGTATTATGACTTGGGTGGAGTTTGGGCCTGGGAACCCTTTTCCTTTGCCTTCAATGTCCCTAAGAACACGGCAAGATGGCATTGGCTCGAATAGGTAAAATAAGGCAAAGTAGAAGCAAGGAAACCAGAACTGCAGTTGAAATAACTTGCCTAAAGTTAAATAGCCACTTGGCAGAGGTCCAATGGCTCCCAAAGCCTCTGGCTTGAGGCTGGTGCTTTCTCCTGAAGCCCACCTCACTCCCCAAGGAGCTGCTTTTCCACTAGATCTTACTGCTGGAAGGGGGTTATGGGAGTCACTTTCTGGTTTTCTTTTTGGTCGTCCTTCAAGGCCTATCTTAACTGTCCTACAAAAACAAACTTGACCCATGAATCATGGATGACCGTGAAGAAATCTGTACTTGTACTTTAAAAGTTAACTCATAGGTACAAATTTGTCAAGCATGTGTTACGTTGTGTTAGGATGTGCTTTTTTATTGAAAGGAGAGAACAGATAAAAAGTAAAAAGCCTGAAAAATCTTTCATCGGTAACCGTGAATAGTTTAAAATAGCAAGACTGGAATATGTTCCCATAAAATATTCATTTAAAAAGCCTGAATAATGAAAATACAACTTAAAATAAAAGACTGTTTGTAGATAATTAATTAAGAAAAAAATAAATTGGTCTTAGATTGCTTGCTATGGATAGTTAGCCCATTAAATAAGAATTAAGCATTTTCTAGGCAAGTGGGAGATAGCTAGTAAATAGGTTCTTCCTGGGAACTGGATAGAGGGGAGAGCAGCTCTCCACACACCGAAGTTTTAGTCACTTACCACTTTGAAGTAAATTCAGACCTTCTGGCAGTTTATATAATCTTAAACCGCTCTTCTCACTTTTTTGCGGAACTCCCAGTCAGGTAGACACATTCTTGATTATAACATTCTCCATTGCTGTTTATCATTTAGAAGGAAATATGTTTTTTTAGTAGAGGATTGCCTTAGAGTTATTACCACAAGACTACAGTTAGGTTTTGTCTTCAGTACAAAATGAATCTGCCTAAAACATTGATCTTAAGAATCAAGCCAAAAAGCATGGTCCCGTCCCGTCCATGAATTTTTGGGCACTTTTCCGTTAACAAAGCCAGTTCCCGCAGTTTTCAAATCTACCCAAAATTGCCCTGGGGTCCCTGTGCAAGAAGAGGCCGTGGAGCCCCAGTGCAGAGCTTGGGTGGGTAGGACCAGGAGACCACAGCGGTTGACTCTTCACACACTCGCCAGCATTTTTTGGCAGAAGTACCTGGCAGTCAGTCGTATGAAACAAAATCTCTCTGACTCTTTTTTTTGATCTTGTTAAATAGCTCAGTGGGAGAAATAGGTACCCAGTGGAGAAACCTTGGGATTCAGGGATAGTGTGTGCTCTGTGGGGCTAATTCTGATGTTGCTTTGGCTTTAGCTTGTCACTGTCCCAATTACTGCCATGGAGTTAACGTTGACTTCAGTATGAAGCAATTAGGCTCTCTCTTTAAGCACAGCACATGTATCTAGCAAATAATAAATAGGATTAGAAGACAAATTACCCAACAATAATTAGTTGTTAGTTGTCTTCTCCCTACAGCCATCTCACTTCCTGCTGCCTTTCCTATGGGATTACAGGTATTCGTATGGTCAAATATTGTCCTGGTGAGTTCCTAAAAGGCTTTCATTGGCTTCAGTGCGACCTGTTCACGTACGTCTGGGCATAATGTGTTATTGCTGCATTAGAAATAACATTAAGACATAGTATACAAGAGGGGAGAGAACCATTTTCTTTGTGGGTTTTTTTTTTTTTTTTTTTTTCTTCCTAAATAGGTGAGAGATGATTACAGCAAAAATTCTGGTCTAACCCATGAATGCAACCTAACACCTGAATAACTGAAACCAGATTTTTGGCCCAATTACTGGAAAGTAATTCCTCGCCTGTCTTTATGACCTGTCCTTTCGTTAATGGGAAGCTTCAACTTCATAAAAAGAAATAAAAATCAGCCCTTACTCAAAATGAAGTCGAAGGGGGAAGTGTATTAACTTAAAAATAACAATGTACACCCCACTCAGTGAACCTTTAAGACCTGCAATTGGTTAAAAACAGCAAAAATAAAACAAAAATCAGCATCTGCAGTTTGAAAAACAACACTCAGGTGCTAAAATACCTAATTTTGGTCATAAATACCTCAGTTTATTTGCAGGTTATTGTAGGTTCTTGGGGAAGGAGGGAAGGAAAGGGATAGATTGCCACAGGCCTCAGGTCAGCGGCATTGATTTAGTGCGGCGCTCGGGCTGCCGGCGCGGCGGTGGGAGCTCCGCGCGCGGCGCTCGGAGCAGCGGCAGCCTCCGCGCCTCCTTTTGATCAGCCCCTGTGAAGGATGAGTGTCGTGCCCTCTGCGAGGCAGCTGCGAGGGGGCTGCCCCGCGCCGGGGGCCGCGAGGTGAGCGCCTTCGCGCCGCGGGGCTGGAGAGCGCCGAGGGGGAGGATCCTCGCGCGCTCCCCGGTGCGCAGCCCGCGCCTACATCAGACCTCGAGGTGCTGCGAGGCGCGCGGGAGGTGTGCGGTGCCTCTGCCTCCCTCCTCGCAGGGGCAGGAGGCTTTCCAGGACCTCTTTGTACAACTCGTGGAGGGGATGGGACGCCGTTCGGTAGCGCTGGGCACAGGAGCACAGTGAGAATGTCGGAGGTAAGGAAAAGTTCTCCACACTTTTGCATGGATGTGTTTGCATGTGGATTTTTTTTTTTTTTTCTGTGCAACTTTTGCCTGTGGCTGCGTGGGGGAAATGTAGGAGTTGTCGGGAAGGTGCTGGTGGGTGACGAACAATGGAGAGGGAAGCAGGCGGCAGCGCTGCCGGAGTGCGGGGCACGGTGTGGAAGTCGGGACGGAGTTTCCTCACAAAACGCCGCTTTTCTGCCCGCCGCGCTCTGCAAACAGCTGTGTGACTTTCCTCCTCTGCGGCGAGCGAAGCAGGGCAGAGCTGGCGGCAGCGCGCGGAGCCGTCACTTGTCTGGTCGCCTTCCCCTGGAAGCAGCACCTTGTAAATCATCAATACTTGACGATGTTTAATTGTACAAGTCCCGAATTTACATTAATAGCAATAAAATCCATGATTTGTGACTCAGATATGTTCCAAGTCAAGTGCTTTAAGCAGATTCACTATCACTATTGTAATGTATAAATGCACTGGACAATAGACAACAATATAATTTCTCTATGAAGTTCTGCAGAAATTGCCACTAGAGTGAAGTTTAATGTATGCCCTTTATGTACAATTTGTTGCTGACTATTTAGCATCCAGAAGTGAGGCCAGGAATCCTTTTCTTAAGAACACTCTGTATTTCATTTTAAGGAGAGAAAGTGTGAGAGTTGAGTGTGTGTGAGTGTAAGGGCTTTTCTCTGCTCATTTCTTAATTGAGCTAATTAAGAGCTGAAATGCCTTGGAATTTAAGGCTTTTGATTGATTTTTTTTTTTTTTTTTTTTTTTCCTTATCATAAAAAATAAATATGGTTTAATTGTCAGCTTACACCTAACAAGGTTTAGTCAGGTGTGTTTAAGGTACAATATTTTACTTTCTAGTTTATTAATTGGCCAAATACTGCTATTCCTATGTAATGAGTACTTGGTTTAAAAATGAGGAGACGGCACACTGCTAACCCAAGGGGAGGGCTAATGATGCACACTGTGGTTTATCCTTCCGTAAAAGCCTATAGCTAATAAGTGACACCATTTTTTTACCTCCTCATCTTTCTTTTTTCCCTTTTTTATGGTTTGATTTGCATGACTGGGGAAGCCAGGCAACAGGGTTATATTTTGGGGATGTGGGAGAGAAGTGAACTGTTGTTTTTACTTTACAGCAAACCATTGCTTGAAAGGCTTTTAGCAGTCAATTTTCCCATCCGATCTGAAGTTTGACTTCAGAGTGCTCATTTAGTTGAGATTACTGTTCAAGTAATTTTTATATATATATATATATATTCCTTTCTTTCTTTTTTTTGTAATACATATAACTACTTGGCTTCTTGAACCTCAGGAGCTGATTGTTTGTCTTATCTCTTGGTGAGCTAACTCTGCGCTGTGTTGCAAAACCTGGAGGCATGTTGTGTTTCTTCGTGTTCCTGCAGTCTGCAAGTGAAGTCAGCTTCATTAGTTTCATGATGGCACATCAGTGCATGGCTGGTGTTGCCGCTTCCTTCAAGCTACTCCCGGAGCATGATCTGGGCTGCCTTGGTTTGGATAAGCTTGTAAGGATTTGTCAGCCAGATGTGACAAGATTGTCAAGAGGCAAGTAAAGAAGGAGATCTGATATTAATCAGTGCATAGCTTGGAGCCAAACTTTCTCAAATGCAGTGTAGTAACATGTTCTTCTCATTTACTGCTTCTCTTTGTGGCTATAGAACTGCCACTGTCTGAGTTTGACGGTTAAAAGGGATGCCAGCTAATAGTCTTTAATTGTAAGGATACAATTCTAGGTGGGAAAAGATCATATGTTTCTATTTTTAACAGTCCGTTTGATAGTACACTTCTGTTTATTGCAGTTTGCTGAAAAATCTGTGAGCATTACGTTAGGCAAGAGTCTCCATTTCTGCACGTTGGTTTTAAAATACTGGAATTGTGGCTCGGCTCTTAATGCTCGAGGAATGCGAGGTGCGGAGCCTCACGTTACTCCAGGTCACGGTGTAAAGTAGGAGCAGCATTGTTTTTAAGTACTAATAATAATGTGTGTTGGTTTTCTTTGTTCTGGTGATGAGCGCAATATACAGTGAGGAATACCTTTAGTTTTTTTCTTTTACTGAAATAAAAATAAGGACTTTCAAAGAACATATCATGCAATATTACATTAGGTGCGTAATGCTAATAAGTGTTCTTTATACTGGATATAATTAGGTACTTCTGTTAGAATTAATCTCTGGAGTTCTTAGCGGTTGCAGTTTGCACAGATTTTTAACAGTAGGTGAACAGAGGTAAAAATTAACTAATCTTATGTATTGGAAAATACATGTTTGTTGTACTTAATGTAAGGCTTTTTACCTGATTTAAAAAGGAAAAAAAATAGTAGTATTAGCAGTAGTTCTCTTAACTCTTTATACTACTGAACCATCTACACCTATACGGATCCCTGAAAAGACCGGGCTCTGCAACCATACCCAAACTTGCTGGAGATCAGAAACTGTACAGAAAGAGCAAAAATTAGTACAAATTTTAGGCCACTCTATGGGCTTATTGTAGCTGAGATGAAATTCTGCGGGCTTTGACTGCAACAGGATTTCCCCTTTTGATACTAAGGGTCTTGACTTCCCAATTCTGTGCCCATTCATAACATTAAAAAAATCTGTTGATACAACATTGAGCGTGTCATCCTGTTTGTAATCCTGTAATGCAGTGATTTAGTTTAAGCAATAGGGGCTTCATTAGGATGATGATAAAAATGTCTGTAAGAATTGAGCTTTTTTTTTTTTTTTTTTTTTTTTTAATTTAGGTTATGGGTTTTGCTACACACATCTTTAAAAACACTTTTCTTCTCTGGCATGTGTTAAACATTGCCATTCAGGTCTGAACTAATATTTAGGAGTGGATCTTGAAATCATTACTCCAGCAAACATCCACTAAATGCAGGGAAGAAAAACCTGTTGTGGCCCACTGGGTCATCTCCTGCCCCGCTTGGCCACAGCGGTGCAGGAACCCGCAGCTTAGGCGCTCTGCAGACAGCAAGTTTTGTCCCAGCAGCTAAAGTTTCAAGCAAGTGTCATTGTATTTCTTCTTTTTTTTAATGCCATTTTTGGGGGGTAGGCTTTTTTTTTTTTTTTTTTAGTGGTTTTTTTTGTTGATAATAACTGTCTTTAAAAATATTTATAGGGACCAAAGCATATTATTGGAGAAACAAGGAAGGATTAATTTTTCATTCCACACTTTAAAAATCACAAGAAGTTGCCTAAAAAAAAAAAAAAAAAAAACCTTCAAATTTCAAATGTAGCTAGTTACCAGTGAGAAACAGTTACCTTGCTCGTTTGAAAGCAGCTGTTTAAACTGATGTCAGAAAGACATTTAAAATTTCCTCACCTGTGTTCAATAAGGAGTACTAACTTGTGAAATTTCCAACGGGGCTACACCATTGCGTAAAATATTGCATAACTCTGTAGCACCATAGATAGTATCATGTGAATGCGTGCGAATACTGTTTGAGTTTAAAATTCATGAAATTGCATTAAACAAAATTGTGTAATTAAATATTTCAGATTGCTGTTATTTTTCTTCTATTCTTGAATCTGCAGCAGGAAGAAGAAACTTGAGCGTGCATATTTTATGGCTTTAAGCTTCAAACAGTGATGTGAGGAGCTGAAAAAGTTAGAATTATCTTTGAAACATTAACTCATCCACATTTCGCATACAGAACTTATTGTAAACTAGATAAATAGTAAAAGGCATACTTGAAAGGGTTTATAGACTTGGAGTTCATGTATGTTAATATTCTTCATTTCTCTAATACCTGTGCATTTATGTTTGTAACATTTACTTGTATTAATGTAGGGCTTGGAGTGAAATGCTTTAATTAAGCTTCAGTTCCTGGATAGATCTGTAGTTCCAGCATTTGGTATGGTGTGCATGACATGTCGGTATGGGTAGATAATATGTATGCAATTTATTTGGTACGTAAAGTAGCATCTAGCGTTTTACCTTAACTTTCACAAGGTTTCTGTTGAGTGACTTGTTTTTGCTTCTAAAGCTGGAGCAGCTTTTCAAACCAGCACGCAGCAATCTTAGTCACTTTTGATGGACACTAATATGAACAATTTTCCCTGCAAATCTATGAGAAAGGAAACTTTCAATTCTTGATGTAGCAAACACTTAACAAAACATTAGGGTTTCTGACCTGCAGGGAGCAGGGTGACTAAGCCAGGCCACATTTGTGGCCTATTTCAGAATCAAATGGGAGTAACCAAGATAATGTGTGACATTTTGCATTCCTTCGTGTATATTTGTTTTCTTTTCTTAAATGAACACTAAAAGAAAAGAGAATCTGTGCGTGTTTCCTGGTTTGACCAAGCTGTCTGTCAGCACACACCTGCTGTTAACAAGTGAGATTAATTGCCGTGCAAGCTCAAGTACCTCCAAGCCCGCTGTCGGACAACAAAAATCGGTTTTCCTGACCAGCGCTCCTCGTTGAAGGAACAGTAACGTGTATGTGTATGCGAGCATACGCGCACATTCTTGTCTCCTTACAATTATTTTGACAGTGCCATTACCGAGAGCTGCCCGAAGGGGCCCTTTCAGGTAAGGGACAGGCGGGAGGAGCTGTTTTCAGCCCACAAGTTACGCTACGATGGAAGTTGGGCCGGTAGTGCGCAGCCTGGTCTGAAATGCTTCTGCTGTGCCGGCTCGCGCGGCCGGCGCTGCCCGGAGCGCTGCCCAGAGCGCTGCCCGGCCACCACGCTGGCCACATCCTTGTGCATCGGCCTCGTGTGGTGACATGTGAGCTCCTGGCCTGTAACTGGGCAGCCAACTGGAGCTGACTGTAGGGGTCCGCAAATGGGCATGGTGTGACTGAGCGCTGCTGTCCTGTTAGCTCCGCTCGAGTCCACCTTGCTGAGCTGTTCCACTCACTTTTTGGGCTGTTCTTGGCCATGTTCTAGCCCATTACTACAAGGACAGGTATTTTCAGCTCAAGGCACTTGCTTGGGTCAGCTTCTAGACCAAACTTGGCTTTGTTCAGCCGCACAAAGGGAGAAGGTAACGTGGTAGTTTAATTTGATGAAGAATTTGGGTTGTAAATACTCTGTTTACTTCTCTTCTCAGCCTGTGACTGTTTAAAATGAAGTCAGGTTTAGGTGTCTGACCCCAAATAAACAATATGATATATATTTGGATATATATAAAAAGGATCCAGGTAATTAATAGCGTATATTCTGTGGTCTTGTCTAGAAAATGTATTCAAACTTGTGGCCTTTGTATTCTTTTGTAAAAGTCATAACATAATCTCCCCACAGAGAACATTTAAGTGGGAGTTTAGTGGTATCAACACTAGCCAAAATTGTCAGCACAGCAGGCATCAAGTTCAGCTCCTAAATTCACCTTTGGGCTCTGAAACAAAAGCTTTTGGTCTGGATTTTTCAAATGTTCTTGTACCTCCTGAGCTTGATGCCTGTTCAGCATGGATGAAAACCTATGGAGGAACATGGTCGTGGATTTAGGGACTTGATTACAAGCATAACTTCGTGTGTAGTTGGAGCTAAAAGGCAAGTTGTGGCCCATCTCCACCTGTCCCATCTCTATCATGGTTAGTCTCTTACACAGGAGACAAGAATTTTGCTAAATTATTTTATTAATAAGCAGTTTGCCAAATGAATCATCCAAAACTAGTATGTAAACATGTTTGTTAATGGAGAGAGTTGGAGCTGGTTGGTCAGTGCTGTTGACTTTGTAAGGAATATTTTTTTGTGAAATTAAACTGTGGAAATAGTGTGCAACATCCAGGCCAGTGTAATTAGAAATCCTATAAAGCACCCTTCCTCATTAGTAGTACCTTCATGGATTTTTTTTTTTTTTTTTGGACTTGACTTTTTTTTTAAAGCTTTGTTATTAAAAACAGCAGAACTTGCAACAACCAAAATCTACTTGCATACGTATACTATGAATGGAAAAATCTTTTATTTCAAGGACTTAAGGCAGCGGGTTTGTAGTATCATGGCTCTGTTTATCAGCATGCAGAGCTCTGACCCGAACCCCAGCTGTGAACTGTGAGTGTGTGAGAGGCCTGACACCGCGGTGGGTGGGTGGGTGCGGATTGCATCCTCGCCGACCCGCCAGCCTTCCCGTTTGCTCTTTGCCCTGAGCTTCAGGGAAATGGAAGTGGCCCACAGCCCTTCCTTGGAGATGCTGCAGGCGCCCTCCGAATGTCACGCTGAAGGTGAACAGCGTTTGTAGGTGACCCCAATGCAGGTTGAAACTTCCAAGGAAGAGTAGAGATAGGAGATGCTTAATCTTAGGCCTAGCAGATATAGTTAGGCTTAATTATGGGTCTAAGTACAAGTCAGCTCTGACTTCATGAGCTTGCATGATACGTTGCATTAGTAGTCCACCATCTTTTGTGGTTATAGTTGGAATGTGCTGGAATGTGCTATGTTTATAACAACCTGCAGGGAGCTCAATGAAGTAGCAAAAATTGAAGTAAGAGCTTAGGGGGAATAATCACGTGGGCTAAGCGTCTACTGCGGAGTGCAGAGGACAGAGCTCTACGAATGCATGTGAACTAAATGAATTAATATTACCAGTGTGGTACAGATGGGCACAGCTAGGTTCTAATACAGTAAAAGCAAGATAGGAAAAATGTGGATTGAGGACTTGTTTTGAATCAAGGCAAAATGACAGTGAGACAGATTTATTTAGTAGTGGAATATATTCCCAGCAGAAATAGCACAAATACGGTATGGAGAAGTATAGCAGTGCCAAAGACAAATATAAGGTTTGACTCTGGCTTCAAATATTTTTTCAAAGGATTCAAATGCAGAAGTGATCTAATATAACTGGCTGATTTTTTTAGCTTAAACTTTGCAACTGTAAGAAACTCGGTGGATAACAGCAACAAAAGAGGAGAGAAAAATTGGGCAGGAAAGTAGCTTTGCCCTTATGTAACTGGAATTTTCTTCACTGAAAGGTGCACAGATTTGACTTTGGCCTTTAATTTAGCATGTGGACTGTCTTTTTCAAGAAATGGTGAAAATGCCCGTCCTTTAATGCTGTGAATGCTCTTTTTACAAGAGGCGTAGAATAAAATATTTCCTAATAACCACAAATATCTCCTGTGTTTAGCTTTATTTCTAGAAATCAAAGAGGTTAATTTCTATGGAATCTTAAATTATGCGATGAAAAGTTATTTCTGGTACTATAGAATAGTTCACAAAAATAAAGTTTTTGTGCTTTAGCTGATTATCAGGCAAGAGAAACCTTTGCAAAATGAGCTGTTCTTTCCACAGTTGAATTTTACCTCTTCCTCCATGAGGTTCTCGTAGTGGAGCCCCTGAAAGTCTCTGCAGAAATGAGATAGGTCCCACTTCCTGGCTGCAGAATATAAGCCCCTGTGATCTTGAGGCATCTTAGTGAGATTCATTTTGGTAGGGAAGTGAGACACATGTGCAAGGAAACCCTCAAGAGGGCATGAAAAACAGTGCCCACTACATCTTGTGTGATGAGATGATGAGAGCTTTGTTTTTGTTCATGTAACTCCTCTTTCCTCTCCTCCTCCCAAACTTGCATTCTAAACTGATGAGAATTTTTCATTCCTGGCTGCAGGAGGGGAAAAAGATAAAGGCCTCCCTCTCTGAGGGAAACAAGTCCAGATACCAACCCACGTGTTGCGGATGCTAAATGGTACCCGGGCAGTCTGCACTGCACACAGAGGGGCAGATGTGTCTTCTGGACTGAGTAGAGATCTTACGCAGGCCTGACAGGATATTCGATATTTATTTATGCTACAAAGTCTGTTTCCTGAGCCGAAGTGCTGTCAAACGAGCTCCCACCTAACTTTAAATGAGATTTGATACAGTTACTCTTCCATATCTTGATATATACATCTTGTCTGTGTATGTATATACACACACCTCCCTCTCTGGTTGTATTGTTTTAAAACAGTTGTTAGTCTGTTGCAAGGTGAGGAAAGGTCTTCTAAAGTTTCAGAAGTGGATAGACAATCTCACACGTATGTTATGAAACAAAGGCTGATTATGGCCTGAGAATCCGAAGGAGCTTGTCCCATTAGCTGGTGCTTTCCTTAGCTGGGCGGCTTGAGAGTTTTTGAAAGAAAATGTTCAGTGACTTCTGAAGACTAATCCAAAACATCAATCTCTGGCACAAGAGTCAGACATCATCACTTTTACTGGATGTTAACAGATGTTAAAATTTCTTTTTTGGTGATTAGTGATAGATACTTTTTTGGTGGTTAATTTAATGGTTAATCTGTATCGCTCTTGTAATGAAGCCTCTTTATTAAAAATCGAAGTTTCTGGTTCTCACAGTCATGCTGGTAAAACCACAGAAAATTTTGATCAGAACTTTGAATTCTCTTTAAAAATGAATAAATAAAATAGAGAGGAGAAGAAAGTGTTGCTGATAATGGATTTGGAAAGACCCATTTGTGAGGGGGAGAGTGGCTGGGAAGAGAAGCAATAACAAGATCCTTGATGAGGGCATAGGATCTTTTTTAATGTCTGTTTTGTTTCTGGAAAATGAAACAAAATATTAGACCTGAGTGAAAGGATTACACCTTTTTTTTTTTTTTTTCCACTTTAATTTCCATCCTCATTTCCAATCCTTTAATTAGTATTTTGAAGCTTTACACATATGAAATATAGAAAGTTATACCCTGCAAAATGAAATCATGCAAAATGAAATCATGTGTACTTGCTACTTTTGGGAATAATAAAGAAGATTTGGTATAACTACTATGCCCGAGAATAGACATATTAAGGATAGCAAGTTTACTATACAATTGATAAATTTATTGCTATCATGATTTTTTTGCTAAATTTCTGATCATTAAACTCTGATATAAGTTAATTTGGGAGTTATATCTTTCACAGGTTCCTTTTTAGGAAGATGGAAGAAAGAAGACTTTGAATTGTGACTTGCCAATTATTTTAGAAGTCAGTTTGCCATATTATATATGTTCTCTTCCTGTAATAACACAGAAGTTGCTAGAAAAATTATAGGGAGCATAAAATCTGATAATCACAAAAGAAGGGAAATGCTACCAGCTTGAACATCACATTTGTTTCTTCTCAGGGATTCTTACAAGCAGTTTTTAAGTCATCGACAGATAACGTGATTTGAGGGGTATGCCTTTGATTTGTCAGTTTATATACAAGCTAACCACATCTAAGACTAGTTTCTACAAGCTATGATGGATTGATTTTTTTTTTTTTAATTCCATATTTAGAATAGAAGTGGAACTACACTCCCTTTCTAATTGCCACTTTGCTTGTAGAATCTTCCAAGGTTAGAGGGAAAGACAAAATTAACACATGTGTCATGCAGAAGAGACCAGCACAAAGTTATGAAATGCAAAATTAAATGCAGTATATATTTCTTGCCTAGCTATGTGTGGTAAGAACAAAAAAAAAAAAAGTTAAAGGCCAGTTGTGTGTGGAATATGACCAAAGGAGAAGGTATGAAAAATTTATGAAATTTCAATTAACTTAGTGTCAGCTTTTTTTAATATATATACTTCTGTTGTTTTTCTACTGTTTTCTGGAGAGAGGCTGCAAGGGATGAGTGCAGGTGAACCTTACTGGACCTAGCAGGGCAGCCTATAGAGGAGGTTCTGTCTGTGTAAGTCACAGAATATTATATATGTACTGAGGTAGAACTTGAACTGCTTTATAGTTTGATATCCTCTGATATAAATGAATTTTCAGTCAAATATACACTTTTTTCAATCTTTCTATGAGAATTTTATGGCTTTTTACTGTTATATTGAATGGACTTTAGCATCTAAATGAAAATGTATCCTTCATTAAAGTGAAGCAATTCACACTGTTTAGTATCCTGATCTCTTTTATGACTTTGAGGAGCATAGAGCTTTTCTGGAGAATTCAGTATTTTGTAATGGCTCCTCTAGAGGCCAAGTGATTAGTGTCACTTGCTGCAGTCCTTCAAATAACGATGCGTCTGCGCATCCCGTGGGGCAGTATGCTCTGAAGTTGTGTGTACAAGCAAGCAACTTGATGAGCTAGAAAACGAGACCCTTGTCTTCCAAACCAAGGCATGCAGAGCAGTAGGCATAAAAATACCTTGTATGTGCCATGGCTTTAAGATGTTTGTGTATCTCGTATACTCTTCTGTGCTAAGTCAGTCTAGCTCTTTAAGCCTAAGGAGTATCTTTGGCTCAGTACCTACTTGTATCTTGCCTCCTGTAAATTTTAAACATTTCATGTCTCCACCTTCTCAGCCTGCTTGCCCAAAATCTTGCTCCATTATTTGCCAGTGTGAAGGCAATGGCGTTGCAAAGATGTTACTCTTCTTTTGACATCCTGCCTTGCATTTCTGTAGGTATTAGGAAGTAGCAGAAGTGCTGCCTTGGCCGAAGCCCCTAGCAGGGGGAGCAGTGGTGAAACTGGCTGACAGGGACCATCCTGCGCTCCCCCGAGGCGGGGCAGCACCCGGGCTTGCAGCTTCTGTACAACGGAGATTTGGCTCTACAGGACCAGGTTTCAAAAAAAGAGGTGTTGGGTGTGAAACAAGAAGACCCATATAAATGGCTGACATTTGTCTTTAGGTGTTTGATCAGAAAATATCTTGACAAGCTTTGAAATGTTCAACTGTATATATTGGGTAACTTTTAGCTCCCTAGAATGTTGTCTTGATGAAGATTAAAGTAGAAACTCAGTCCAGGAGCCATTATATAGTTAGGTTTGAAGTCTGAAGTGGAGGACAAGATATATATTCTTAACTCTTTGTATATAAAATTATTTTTCCTAGTTTTATAAAAAGCTAGTTTGTTTTCTCATTACTATGAAAATAAAATATGAATGTTCTAACAAGAGCGTAAGAAGTTTTTTAAATCTTTAGTGTTCTGCCTTTCTCAGGTTATAGTTCTGAATTCTTGATTTTGGGAGCTCCCTGCCCAGTAATTCTCTGCTGCCATCTCTGCATTCATACTTACTTCTCTGTGCTTTAATACTGTTTCATTTTAAAAACAACAAGAGAAAAAAAAGCAGGCATATGTCATAATCACATAATCGATTCTGTTTCTATCCCAGTGCTGATTTTCTGCACATCAATTTCTTCATTTTAGTATCCTTAGTAAATATTCTATTTATGTAAAAATTATTCTCAGTATTAGATCTAAGTAATACAGAATCATCCAAATGCTTTGCTCTATAGCAAACCCTCATGGGATTGCTATAGAGCAAAGGACCTCAAAGTTGCCTGTCTGCCTCCTGCAGCGGATGGGCCCGTGCAAGGAAAGCATGTATTCCAGGAAGCAAGTTTGTATTACCCTCCTGATGAGGAATATCTGAATACTAATTTGATTTGCATTATAGATGACCTTGGAGAAAGTGATGCACAAATTGAACCGTACAACTGGTTGCTAGCCTGGCTTATGTTCTGTTTTGCCTATAACCTTTCCCTCACAAAATGCGGCTGCTGTGGTCTTTGGGGAAGTGAAGTACCTTTTGATGAACAATTTTGTTATTCTGAAGAGTTAGTGAAATCCTGCCTCTTTGATAGGCACTTACTCGGTATGGAGGCTGCTGTGGGTAAGGCATGACTTTAATCAGCGTGGAACTGATACGTTGCTTCGGAACACCCTATGTTGCAGTAAATATTTCCAACAAAACTTCAGACAATGGGACTTTTCTCTGTACATGCTTGTTTTCAAACCTTCTGGGGGGAAAAAAAAGTGATGATTACACGACGAGCATAGCTTAGGTGAATGAACAAGAACTATTTGTTATTGTTACGAAGCTGCTTCCACCTACGTATATCCATGGGAGTGTTACTAACCCTGTCATTAAATATTTTGCTTCCATAGTGCTGTAATGCTTTAGCTGGCTACTGGTTCTCTCTAGAGCAGGGATAGCTTTGTTGACCTTCTTAGCCCAGGTTTTGCCCAGGTTACTTCCATTGCACAGGAATGAGTATGTGTTGGTGTATTGTCTTGGTCGTCTTCATGTGTATCTTGTGTTTATACTGTGTGTGTATAACTTGAATACTCTAAACAGTGCTTACAGATGGCCTGTCATCTTTTTTTCTTGATTTGCAGGCTATTCGATGCACTCTGGTGAGCTGTAGTTGTCAGTGTTTCAAACCTGGGAAAATAAATCAGCGACAATGTGACCAATGCCGGCATGGATGGGTAGCACATGGTAATTCTTCTAACAGCCTTTTAAAGACCTTTAAGGATCTTTCTCACTCTAGCATGTTTGGTTTTCTTTTGGTTATTTTTTGTTTATTTTTATCACAGTATGCTTTTCATTCAATTTTGTGTAACTCTTGTTACTCGTGCTTATTTTTGCCTTGTAATTTCATTTTCAGCCTTGAGCAAACTAAGGATTCCCAACCTCTACCCAACAAGCCAGGTAGAAATAGTTCAGTCCAATGTTGTCTTCGATATCAGTAGCCTCATGCTGTATGGAACCCAAGCCATTCCTGTGCGCCTCAAAATCCTGCTGGATCGACTTTTCAGTGTCCTCAAGCAGGAAGAGGTCATACAGATTCTCCATGCTCTGGATTGGACATTACAGGATTATATACGTGGATATGTGCTACAGGTATTGACTTGCGGGATTTTAAGTACAAAAATGGTAGTTGTTTAGTATCTCAGCATATTTTCAAGTTTAATCATGTCAGTGTTCCACAACAGAATTGAAGAGGGAATTCTGAAAGAAATTTATACTTGTGCAAGTGTAATGCCAGAAAAGAGAAGGTAGTTTTTTGGTCATTGCTTTCTCTTTATTCAACCTTAACCAAAATCTTACTACTTTACTCAAATGTAACAGTTGAGATCTATGCCCAGAAACTTTTTCTTTTTATCTGAATAAAGGCTTCAGCTTTTGCTCAAGGAATTATCAAAACACTGTGTTTACCTTTATATAGCAAAATAATACATTGACAAATAAACTGGCCATTATTTTTAAACACCAGGGACAATATATCTCTGGTGCAACATTAATGATCTTATTGGAGCTACAACAAGGATGAATTTGGCCCTGTGCACTTACACTGAGGCTAGTTCTAGCTACAGTGGAAGTTACCTCTTATGTAAAGTAACATTATGATCTTACATTATGACACAAATCAATATTTAATGGTCTTGATAATCTTGCTTTTTAGTGTTAGGATTAAAAATATGGAATCAATTACCTTGAACCTCTACCGCATGAAAAATTTATAACGTTACGTTCTTCATCATCTTAGAAACTCTTACATGCACTGTGAAAAATCTCAGTAGGCCATCAAATACATGTTCTGTGATAAAATATTTATTGTAGTTATTGGGAAAAGTTAGGCATAGCTAGAGTTTGAAAGAACTCCAACACTCTAGTGTAATTACAGCTGCGCTCTGTGAACACTGGCAATAGATCGATGCAGGTTCATTTGTTCTCTGATCTTAGTTGCTTTGGAAGATTATTAAACTTGCAATGAAAGAATACTTGACTTAAATGAGGAGATAAATCTTGGTCTGATTGCTCTATCTCTGTCTGCACTTACATGATACTAACTGTTGTTCAAATGACATGTGTCTTAATTTGTGGGGAAAAAAATAGTTCTTTGGAAAGTATTACTATTTTATCAGTATGGTAAAATTTGGAATAAAATACACAAAATTGCTATTAATCTATCATTACATACAATAATTTTATATTTTACCTAGGGAAGAAGTCAGAGTCACTGGGAAAAATGGGTTTGAGGGAATTGGGTTTTGTTTGTTTGAACTAGTGCCTCACTCATTTAAATATTTTTGCCTTAGGATGCTTCAGGAAAAGTGCTGGATCACTGGAGCATAATGACCAATGAAGAAGAAATAGCTACTTTGCAGCAATTTCTTCGTTTTGGAGAAACTAAGTCCATTGTAGAGTTAATGGCAATTCAGGAGAAAGAAGGACAATCAATTCTAATACCACCAACAACTAATTTGGATATTAGGGCATTCATAGAAAGCTGCAATCAACACAGTCCTAACTTTTCTGCTTCCTTGGACAAACTGAGTCCCACCAACATTCATCCCTTTGAGAATATTGTGAATAACATGGCTTTCATGCTGCCATTTCAGTTTTTTAGTCCAGTGCCTCCACCTTTGATAGGTTCACCACCAGAAAGACACTTTATTGAGCAAGGTCCAGACCATAGCAGTGAAACTAAAGATGTTCAGATACCGTTTTCTGAAAGCAGCTTCTTAACTTCTGCACCATTTCAAGTTGAAAATGAGAGAAGCATAAATGGTCCAGATGTCATCACTAAAACAGAAGATGATGCCCTTTTAAGTGATTCCAGTTCACATAATACAGCAGCAAAACTTGAAATGACAGCACTATCTCCAGAAAACAAAATGAAATCTGTTGAAAAAAATGGCACTGGGCCAAGGAAAGGGCGTGTTTTCTGCACTGCATGTGAAAAGACTTTTTATGACAAAGGTACTTTGAAAATACATTATAACGCTGTTCATCTGAAGATAAAGCACAAATGCACAATTGAGGGTTGCAATATGGTGTTTAGTTCTCTGCGCAGTCGGAATCGTCACAGTGCAAATCCGAACCCCAGACTCCATATGCCAATGAATAGAAATAATAGGGATAAAGATCTAAGAAATGGTTTGACCATTGCAGGACCTGGAGATAGTAAAAGGACAGAATTTACAATTTTAACTCCAGATAGCAGAACTATTACCAACTATGACAGCTCTTGTACAGATTCCAAGAGTCAAGCTGCTTTCCCCAGCATTGGACAGAACGGGGTTCTCTTTCCAAACTTAAAGACCGTGCAGCCTGTTCTGCCTTTTTACCGCAGTCCAGTCACACCAGCTGAGCTTGCCAATACTCCAGGTACTCTTCCTTCTCTGCCTCTTGTTTCTTCCTCAATACCAGAGCAGCTTGTTTCAAATGAATTGCCATTTGACTTGCTACCCAAGAAGAAGTCTCGTAAATCCAGTATGCCCATTAAGATAGAGAAAGAAGCTGTTGAGACCCCCAATGAAAGCAGTGATGTCGCCAGCTCCGAAGATGATACACGTCTGCAAGTGGTAAGCGATGGAGAGCTTGAGAGCTGTGAGCATAAGATAGAGAAGCAGGTGACCAACAGGGTGGAAAATCACCCCCTTTCAGGTAATTCATGGAAATCTCTCTCTGGGGTAGAGGGCCCACAGTATTTTGAATCTGTCTTTGCACCAGATAACAAATACATCAAGGATGTCTCTGAGAATGAATTGCATCACTGTGAGAAAGAGGTTAATCCAGAAGAAAACCAACCATTAAAACTAGTTTCCCATGAAATTATATATGAAGATCCAAATCACCACCACATTGATGTTATAAAACCAGTGACTGAACCCCCTCTGTATATTAAAGAGCAGTCAAAACGCAGGATGCCTAAAAATGACTGCCCTGAATTGCAACACCACTTGCTGACCGGGGGCTTTTTCAGCACTTTGTCAAACAGGGGTGCTGCCATTCCTTGTTTTGAAGACTCTAAAGATATGGATCATGTCAGTCAACATGCACTAGGGATTCAGAAGGAAGAAAGCCGCTTTCATTGTGACATCTGTAAGAAGACTTTTAAAAACCCTTACAGTGTAAAAATGCATTTTAAAAATGTACATCTGAAAGAAATGCATATTTGCACAGTTGAGGGCTGTAATGCTGCTTTCCCTTCTCGTAGAAGTCGAGACAGGTAAGAAAATTATAAACAAAATTGTATTTATTTTACCATCACAATGAAGCCTAATTTGAAATTAAAATGGATGTTTGAGGAATGGAGCCTGTGAGATTTTCTGTGTATCTTCATATAACAGGTACGATAACTTATCAGAGCATTCATGAAATGAAAATCTATTGAAAGAAACATTTCTTTTCCGCTAGACTACAAGGTATTAAATAAAACCATGAAAATTTCATAACTGATAAAGACTGCAATAGTTGAAAATACTTTAGAACATAAAGGGGAAGCCACAAGGGTATGAATTTAGCAATTTTCCAGCAGATGTATGGGGGGACTTATATGTTTAGTATGTATTTTTGTGTGTATTTTAATGTATGCTGTTTTCTTTAATGAAAAAGCAATTAGATCAGTTCATGAAATCTTTACTCACCTTTGTCCTTGCTTTGCACAAGTATTTTGAACAGACTGGTGGAAAAAAGTCCACAAGAAAAGGCAGATTACCATGTGTCAGTACAAAATTAGCATTGTGCAGTGCTAGTTGAGCTAATGCTGTCTGTTGTATGTTCACCTTGGTAGTGTTTTAATAATGAGAGCACATACTAATTCCTAAATTATACTGTAAATTTGATTCATTTCACTGTCACTCCAGTCTTGCATCACTGTAGATCAGTTCATTTCGGTGTGTTACGCGTGCAGGCCGAAGAGCGGGAACTACAGCTTTGAGCCCAGCAGTTATGTATATGAATTGATAAGTGGCACAGAGCAGACCCGTTAAAATGCGAGCGAGTCCTGTAGGTTTGCTAAGACTTGCTGCTGGAGCAGAGCTTGGATGCCCAAGGCAGGCCTGGCTCTTGCTTTGCAGTGACCCGAGGTTTAGGCTTCCGTGATCTGCTCGGAGCTGGAGGCAGATGCGATCCAGAGGGAGGATGAGCCAGTGCAAGCGTCCGAGACGCGCGGATCCGCCTGCAGATGCCAGGGCTTTATACCCTCATCTGCTGCCTGCATCTTTCCAGATGTGAATTCCTCTCCCCTGTAATTGTGCTCTGCACCACAGGGATAAAGGCCAGTGCTGAGATTTACCTTCACATGCCACAAATGCCTTCCCACGCCAAGATACTTAGCTCAGTTTTAGCATAGGTGCTTTTGGGAGATGGCTTGAGTTACATACTTCCAAATAAATAAGTGTAGACAAGGAGCATAAAAACCATTCCACTCCAAGGTTCAAGTAAAACAGTAGGTATTTAGAACAACTCTGCAAAAGCTTCTAGAGTTGAGTGCTGTGACTACAGGTGTAAAATATTTCTATGCCATTTTGAATAGTCCATAGTTTGCATGAAAACAAGTTAAGTGATGATAAGGGGGGGAAAATTAATGTTTTTCCTGTCCTTCAATGAACTGAATCTTCTAGCCAGAGTCTGGAAGTTCACAGTGAGCTGGTTGGTGATACAGAATGAATAACAGTAATTTCCTATGTTTTGGTGGGTTTAAATTTAACCCACGGATGCCCATCTGAAAACTACAGCTTCTGAAAAATGCAATATCCCTTCACTCAAGGGAATTCCTTTTAAGAAAAAGCAATATGCTAGTGGGTACTGCTGCATCTTAGTATATGGTCAAAGCACTTAGAAGTCATCAGTAGTTCTTTGGTCCTTTTATACTTTGTCCATTGGAAAAGGCTCTTGTTTTCTCCATTCTCAGTTGAATCTGGGATCTCACTTCAGCATAAAGATCGTGTTTTAGTGTATTCCCCAACTCTTTTAGGTTCATCCTCAGTCTAGTGGTACAGACACCTGCCCATAATGCAGAAGAAAATCTGGGACATTAATTTTTATGAAGTTATTTCTAATGTTTGCCTGTGAAAGCAAGTTCAGATATCCAGTCACATGTATAAATTGTCTATGTGCACTCTCACTGTGGCAATTGGTCAAATTAGCAATATACAGCTCATGTATGCTACTAAACATTGATATATATTTTTTCCTTGTTAATGATCCTTATGAAATGACTTTTCAGTGAGGCAAAACACTTTCTTGCTAAGCTTGTCTTTGTTCTTCTAGACATAGTTCAAACCTAAATCTTCATCATAAGCTTCTGACTAAAGATACACTGGAATTCAACAACCATTTCAATGCAACATACCTCTTGAAAGACATGGCTAAAGAGTTTTGTCAAGATGTCTCTTTAAAACAACATGTCGGACATACTTCTGTAATCTTCAAAGGAACAAACAGAGCAGGCAGCTTGGTTTTTCCAGTGAGCCAAATTAGAGAGCCCTGTTCTGAGAGCTATGGATATGATCCATTGAGTGATGGAGCCGTTCTGGATCTAAGCACTACTTCCAGCATTAAATCTGAGAGCAGTGCTCATTCTTCCTGGGACTCTGATGGAGGAAGCGAGGTGTGCACCATGCCCTTGGACGATAGCGATGAAAGCTGTGAAGGACCCAGCCTAATGCCCGGTGACGAACTCTACCAAGACTGTACTTTAATTGAGAAAGCTAATCAAAACTTTACTAATTTGCCTTCCAGTTTGCCAATAACTTGTCACATATGCCAAAAAACTTACAGTAATAAAGGAACATTCAGGGCTCATTACAAAACTGTGCATCTCCGCCAGCTCCACAAGTGTAAAGTCCCAGGTTGCAACACGATGTTTTCATCTGTTCGCAGTCGGAACAGGCACAGTCAAAACCCCAACCTGCACAAAAGCCTGGCTGGGTCACCAACTAGCCTACAGTAAGATCATGCTGATCTGAATTTATTTCTGCTAACTGTTAATCATTTCAATTAAGGAATGTCTTAATTTTGTTTGAACTCACTTGACTTCCAACCCACTTGCCGACCATGGTCAGATCCTTTTCTCCCACGTATGCTCTCTAGAAGTTTCACTTAACAAAGCTTGCTGCCATTGTTTTAGTGAAATTATTTGGTTTGACTTTAGATAGCTAAAAATTCTGTAAGGATAAGAAGGAAGTTTTGAAATGGGGAAAATACATCATCAACTGAAATATTTCTGATACCTGCCAAGTGTTACTTGACAACAGTAGGAAATCCAAATGAGAGGCACCATCCCTTGTGTTTACATGTTAAAGGAGCAAAGTAAAGGTTGGCTTGCATTTCCTCTGGTTGGGCTGAGAATTTGGGGGCTACCATTTCATTCCTGAGACCATAGTTCGAGAGAGACTTGCAGTGTTAAGTGAATGTGATATTTGCAGTTTACTGTGTCCTGAAAACCTAAAGATAAAATGCAATTTTGGGAAGATTTTGCATATAGTCCAAACTTTCTGAAAACCCTGCAGTCCTTATTCTTTAAGTTGGCATTTCTCATGAGTAAATGTTGCAGTATTTTGCCTTTATTAGAATTGAAAATGATTTGTTTTGCAAAAGGTGGGTCTCCTTAACTGAGAGGGTTATCTGATTTAAATCTGAGGTATTCTGATAGATTGTAGTGTTAGAGTGGAAGAATAGGTTTAGATAATATTTCAGAACCACAGTGAATGCATCCATGAAATGGGGGAAGGGAATGAACCCTTAATGAAAATGCACTTTTTGAGTTCCACTTTCAGGAAAAGTTTCCTTTTAAATAGAAGAAAAAAAAAAAGAATATAAAAAAAAAAAAGACAAAAAAGAAACCCAAACAGTTAAGGCATCTGAAGATGCAATTCTAAGTGTTTGAGAGGTGCAGCTAAAACGGATGCAGTAGATGCCTTTCATAACTCGGCAGTTAGTTTCTTGTACTGGTGGGGGGCAAATGTTGATCTTTAACGCTAAGAGTATGTTTATTCTGATTCACATCTTTTTGTTTTGTTCTTCACGAGCATTGTTCAATATATGTTAAAATGGTTAATATCCTTGTACTTGTCCCTGTAATTAACAGTATTCTGCATTGTTCTATGCACTTAAAAGACTGGTCTTGCATTGTATTTAAACACTTTAATATTTAATTTGTAGTCACATCATACAAATGCTGTCTGTGTACTTGTGTTGCATCTTTGACTAAAACATTTCCAAATGGAAAAAAAGAAATGCAAAAGCAATTTTTATGGTTATTTTTATTCTAATTCACCAGTTGAAACCAGTTATCAATTATAATATGCAAGCATGACATCGACAGCACAATCTGTACATATTATACCAAAGCGCTTACACTATTTGTGGTTTCTAAACTAGTCTAGCTTTCCAGTATAACTGGATCTTAGTCTTTATTCATTTTTGTGATTGAATAAGAATAGACTGAATTTCTGGGTTTAGTATGTATGTAGAAAGAACAGTACAATACTATTGCCATATGTCTTGATGTTTAACTTATTCTAAAATATACTATGGTATTGTAGCCATTTCATCTTGTATAAAGGAAACAAAAGTGGACTGAATATTTCAGCATTTTTTTTGGAAACTGGTTTGTGTGTGAGTATGGGTTATGCAAGGAGAAACATGACACAGTTGTAAATGTTTGTGCTCAGTAGAAATCATTTTTGTGTGTTGTGTAAAGTAATATTTTTTTAATTTGCAGTAGGTTTATGTGATATTTAAAATAATCCATTTGTGCTTGAAGCTGTCAGGAAACGTTATTAGCCTGGGGAAAGCTGTGCCATTGCTTTGGGGATTTGTGTTTTGGGTTTTGTTTTTTTGCTGATGACGGTTATTGTTTGGTGGTTTTTTGTTTGGTTGTTTTTTTTTTTTTTGAGTGGGAACTCATATTAGTTGATCTTTATTTGAAAGCTAAGGTCACAATCTTAGGGGATACAGTTGCTCCCTACCTTTTGATAGTATAAATCAATGATTTGTTATCCAGCTATTTCAAACTTTTTTTAATATATATACATATATATATATAAACTATTTGTTTAATCATAAATGGTGTTTTTGAAACAGTGTACTGTAAACTTATGCTGTAATGCCCCTTAATTTGACTTTCACTGTGTCCCAAAAGACAACACAATTTGTATACCCTAAGAATTTTGTATGTATTAATAAAAACAAATAATAATGTCTCAAACTGATTTTAAAAAGTAGGCTTTTGTGACTGAAAACGTTGTTATTCATTTTCATTTAAAAAAATGAAAACAAATTCCCTGTTTAGAGGACACTGTGTTTTAACAGTGATACTAAGTGATTCTACAATAAGGATGTATAAGTGTTTTAATAAGCCCTTAGAAATAATGAGACATTTTGCCAGATATTTTACTGATTCTTTGTGCAATAAGTAAGGGGAGGCATCAGTATGTGTCATCCATGTAAACAGAGGTGAATACCTGGTTATTGGGAATTTCTTTGAAAGTTAGGCATATGGGGTCCTACTTTTACTCCCTATTTCAAGATTTGCTTGCTATTTCTCCAAAATCTGAGCAAGATGGGGGATCTGAGTGATGGGCTCAGCCCTCAGAACCTCAGTGCCGCGTGTGTCTCCTGAAGCATTCATGCAACTCGCTCCTCCTCATGATCACAGCACGCCTGGACCAAGCCTTTACATCTCGTATTAGTTTTAAATATGTGGTACTTACAATAGCCTGTAGCACACCTTCACCACAGATGTTGAAGGAAGTAACTTCAGAATAATAGTACCGTTATTCTAGGCTTTTCATAGCAAGTCAAAACTGAACTGGTTTCTACTAAATGAGGCTTAGTCTGGAGATGTTCATACCTGTGATGCTGCGAGTGTGCACAGTAGGAGAATCAGATCTTTGCATGAGATACGAACTGGGTCTTGTTGTGCCCATCTTTGCTACCTGTGTATGTTGCTCCATTCGGTTTTGTTTGTATCTTTTTTTTCCCCTTTAGAAAATAACAGCCTCAAAACTTAGATCCTGCCGCCTTTCTTTGACTGCAAAGAAAAACATACAGATGCACACTGCAGGGTAGCCAGTCTGCCCACCTGAGCACCTGCATTCTCCAAATACAGGTATTTTAAATATTTATTGATAGCAACCATATATAGCTCTGGGCAAGTGAATGTCATAGCACTTAAAGGAATATTTGCAAAAAATCTCTCTTAAACTGAGTGTAAGGGATCTGGTTTTATAGCTCAAGTTTAAGTACTCTGAAAGAACTGCAGCAAAAACTAGAGGCAGTTATTTCTGATGGATCTTTAGTGAAGTCACACACTGTAAAAGCAGTGGAGTGGAGAAGCAGTTCCAAAAATACCTGTATGATGCCATGCACTGAGCAGGGAAGCCTAAGAAACAACCAAACTAACTGAACTTAGTCTAGGCAGTTAAATAGAACTTGAAAAGTGTTCCTAGGCAGGTTCCGACTAATGAGTCGACATAGGTATGGGCAGCGCAGCTAAACTAAAAACACCTTTCGAGCTGGACATGCAGCCCATAAGGAACCCATTCAGCCTGCAAGTGAGTATTAATTTCAAAACTGAAATGTGGGTTTGAATCTGATTTGGGAAGGAGACGGCAGTGCAATAAGAGAAGGAAGGCTGGGCTGGATCAAAGGGGTTCTGTAGAGGAAGCCAAGCTACAGGTTTTGCTCAGAGCAGCATTTACTGCTGGTTTTCTCATTCGAGGGGGGGCAGAGGGCAAGGCAATATACAAAAAGGAAAGGCTGAAAGTTGGGTTAAGTGTATGCAGCGTGATCAATTCCGTTTGGGCTTGCTTGGTTAGTGAGGTTTCTCTGTAACCTCAGTAAGCTGGTCTCTGGTGGCAGAAGGGCTTTTAGTTTCCCCCCACCCCCACTCCACCCGTTGGTCTTCTGGCATTTTTTGCATTAGTGAAGTTGCTAACTTGCAAATGTACTGTTGAAACATCACCCTGTTAAGCTCTAACCTTGTCAGCTCAGTTCCTGCTGAGCAGCCTCCACATCTCTTGAGTGTTTTGTAAATGGATAAGAGTAGCAGTAAAGTAACGTCGCTGAGGGACAGTCCCTCTCTGGTGAGAACACCCAATTCTGCAGCAGGTTAGAGCTTCACAGAAGCAGTCGTAGCTATTTGTACTATTTTTCCGAAGCTGTTACTATCGTAAGCTTGTAAAGCTGTTACTGCCTGCAGATGAATGTGTCCAGTAATCAGGGGAGTTGATTTTAACTCCTGCATACAGTAAAAGAAGCATTTGTCAAACGTGCAGCTTCCAAAGTCTTTAGCAAAACTCCCCTTAGTTTAAGTGGTAAGGAGTATCTTATATTGGCAACCTTCTGCATTTTTTTAAACTCTTACTTTGCAATAAATTAAGGCCAATCCAGCCATACCTGCTAAACAACGAGCTAATTCTTTGCTTCAATCTTTTAAATCTTTAGTGACTAATCTTGTTTTAGAGTTTCTGCTCACACAATGTAGTGGCTTTTGTAATGTGTCCTCCTATTGCCTTTGTTCTTAGTTCCCACCGAAGCTTCTATAATGAAGTTTACAAATTTAGGTAGCTTTAAGGCTACCTTAATTGAAGACTATTGAAATATTGAAGACTACACACTTAACTGAGAGTTGCAAGTTCAAGAACCTGTAAGAGTTGCATGGGGCAGTTGGACTGCCCTTTGGGCTGAGCCGTTGCATGCTGATGTATTGCTCAAAATGTCCTAGAAGGGCCCCAGGCCTTCCCTGTCATATGATGATGATATGAGTGAAGTTCGCAACTTTTGAAGCTTCCTTGCTGATATTGGTAGGCTATGAGTTAAGCCATAAGCTCTTAAGATGTGTGACACCCTTCCTGCACCTTCCCTGTCTGCAAACTCCTGCCATAGTCCAGGATTTCTGCTCTCTTCAGTCCAGAAGCCCAGCCTGCCCTTCTCTTTCAAGTCTAAAGCCATAATCTCTGTTACCAATAAGGTAGTTGTGGAGCATGAATTGGAACATTGTGTGCCACTTTTCACCTCCTCTGTAGATAGATACAAGATTTAGAAACTGCTAGTCCTAACAAATCTGGTCTAATAATAAACTAGAATGGGTCACAGTAATAAACTAGAAAGGATATTTTACTCCCTAAATTTAAAGAAAAACAGGATGATTGAGTTGTAATTTATCATTCCTATGTATTGAGCAGTGCGGGTTGCAGGAAAGCTGACTAGACAAAAGATTTAGATCTGACTTTGCATTCTAATTTCAAAATTACTAGAAGTTATGGAAAATACTACTTCTGAAAAAATACTTCAGTTGTCTGTGAATCTCCCCTTTTATGGGATGGTGGTATATTTATGTACTCTGCATAGATAATGTGCACACACAGATCTGTACATAGTACAGTTGCATATACATAGGGCTGCTTATTCATGTTAAGAGTAATTCTGCTCTTGTTTATGACAGTATAAATTGGGCATAATTACAGTGAGTTCAGTACAACAGCAGATAACACTGGAGTCAGGATTGGGTGCTGGTGTGTGAGGTTTTTGGCAGCTCCTGCTGGCTTGTAATTGCTACCTTACTGAAACAGGTTGAAGAATTGCACTTTTGAAAGAGCAGGGAAGTTTTAACAATTTCTGTTAGGTTAAAGCTGTGTTTCTCTGTGGCCACTGTGGCAGCAGTTCTATGGAAAGTGTTTTGCCATCCTCCGCGGGTAGGATAGCGCGAGGCTGACTGCATAGGTGTTAGGCAACAACTCTGGGTGAGCTGTGCCAGCTCAGGCCAGTTCGAAACCTGGACAGTTATATCTTATCACATTCAAAGTCTCCAGCCAAAAATTCTGCAGGAGAACAAAACTGGCGAGTGTTCGGTCTGGGGAGATGTGAGAGAACCGGGAGCAGCCGGAGCGACTGCAGAGGAGACGCTAGGAAAACAACATAACTTGAGAGGAGACGCGTTATTGCTGCTCTGGGAAGCAGACATCTGCACCTCTTTGTGGGATGATATAAACCGTGCGGTGGATTCCTGAGCGCCGAGAGGCCATGTGCGAGCGAGAGGCACAAGCAGGCGCCTCGGGCTGCAGCAGCTCAGATAAACCCCCTCCAGATACCGGCTTGCCTAGCGCTGCCGTGTGCGTGCTGGCGCGGGGCTTCTCAAGAGCTACAAAACAAGTGCTTGTTTCCTGCAGAAGGTGACACTGCGGAGCTGCCACCCTTCCCTGGTGTGCCACAGGCTGGGAGCAGCAGGAAAACGTGTGGATGCAGTGAAATGGACCCCTACGTGGCCTGCATCCCCCCACTGTGGCCGCCCCCCTGCTTCTCAGAAAGGGTTTCTTTAACCTCTAGAAACGCCCGAACGAAGAGCAGCAGCAGCCAGAGGTGAAGCTGGGGCTGTAACGCGGAGAGCAGCCTAGGCAGGAAGGGGAAGGCATGTGTGGGGCGCAACGTCCCCGCGAGGGTGGGATTCTGGTACTTTGCTGCTGTTGTCAGCAGTCCGAGAGGCTCTTTTATGAGGGATTCCTTCTTGAGCATTTGTGGCACAAGGGGAGGGAAGCTTTGAAGAAAATGGTAGTAACTGAATGGAGAAAAACCTGGGAGCGGGTGGTGATGCAGCAGGAGATGAAGCAGCACTAGAGCCAGCTCTGGGTGCCAGAGACGAAAGGGATGGTGCTGTCTCCTCTGGCTTGTTCTATTTCCTCTCGCTTTTGAGAGTGAGGCCACTTTCCTTCCTCTTTCCTGAACTCTATCACGATATAACAAAAAATGTTGCAATGGGACCTTCAGAAAACAGTCTCTTACCCACATCTTTGCAAGAGTATTTGTGGGGGGCAAAAAATGGGAGCTTTCTGCTCACTCTGTGCGTGCAGCTCAGCTATATAGAGAATAACAGCGGCTGCCTTTGCGCTGGGCTGAGCGCGGCCATGCTCACCCTGCTCCGTGGCCAGCGCTGTAGCAGGGGCCACACGTCCTCTGCGGGCTCTGATCGTGCGTCCCCCAGCCAGGAGGGGCAGGGCAACCCGCAGGTGATGGGGTGGCTTTTTGGATGTCTATATTTTCCCATCTTTAGTTCCTTTATTTATTTATTTTTAAATCTTCAGGGTTCATAAGCTTTCACTTCCAAATCACCACTCTCTTTGTTTAAAGCAAAGCGACAATAAATACTAAATTACACCACTTTCAAAATTAAAGAGCGAAAGTGGTGTTTGATGTCCCATCCCCTTTCTATTACCCTTCTCTGTGATTGAAAGAAATCAATTGTTGTTAAACTGGTGTTTATTTTTTTTCACACATCAGGTTATTATTGCAGAGTGGATGATGTTGCTGGTTGTTTTGAGTCCAGGATTCTGCAAGGAAATATTGAACATGTGTGTATATATTGCTGCACCCTTCTGGAGGGAATTAGAACTGGCCAGATCAGGCTATTCATTACTAACGACTGGAGGTGATCCTGCTTTCAGCATATGGTAAATGTCTGTGTGAAATCTATGCAGGTATACTTACAGATGAGTAAAGTCTAAATTTTGTTTTGTTTCAAGATGTTCATAGCAGTAATATTCCTGGTGATGCCTAGGGGGATGTGGATCTCTTAAAATAAGCTGTATTTTGTATTATGAGGTCTGTTGGTCACAGCAAGAAGATCATGAGATGTACAGCACAAACTAATCTACTGCTGCTTCAGACTGAACAGTTTCAAGATAATAAATGCACGTGATAACGTTAAGCAGTGGAAATAGATGGGTGCTGCACATCTGGTTTCAGGGATGCATGTAGCCCAGACAAACACAATAATCAAACAAGGAAGGTGGAATAATTTCCAGGTCAGTAGTAATAACTGTTCACACAGCACTCGGGGGAAATCAGGCATGCGTATTTGCATTCAGACATGCGCTGCAAACCCAAGGGCCTGCGTGGCCCTCTCTAAGAACATGCCAAAGTTTCTTTGGAAAGCTGTGTTTTTCATCACATTAATTAAACGTTGGATAAGGGTAGAAGACCACCATGGTGACATTACATCAACAACTTTTGCACTGTCTAGTGTAAATAGCACAAAGATTCCTTCAAACTAAAGTGAGGGCAGTCTGTCCCAGAAATCTCTGCAGGACATAATTTAACCAGACATATCACCCTGCTTGGCATCCTGCTCCTGAAGTAGAGAGTACCTCATGAAGTGGGGATACTTTTGCAGAAGGGGAGAAAATATCTTTCTGATCTCAGATATTTCCTCTTGTGTTTTCAGTTTATATCTTCATAGTAAAAGAATTGCAGTGCTAATCTAAATATATTTATCGTGTGCAAAAAAGTGTATAATATGGATGCAAGGAGAAAACCAATAGAGTGCCTTTGAAAATACCCCAAATTCTGTGAACAATGCAGCACGTATCCCTTTCCTGACTTAACATCAAAGGAAAGTCTCAGGGCATTTCAAATAAAGATAAAAATGTTTAATTCTGTGTACAGAAAATACCTTCAAGTAAAACATGCATTGGAATGAGAGAGCTCCCTGGTGTTTTGGCCTTCTGCTCTCTAAAAGTTGCAGGGCTGAGACTGGGTCACAAGTAGAACTGAATGTTTTATTTGTTGTTCTTCTACTTGTCTGAAATAATTACGTCCTGCCACGTAACTGGAGAAGGTTACGGTGTGGAAGAAATCACTGCAGGTAGTTGGCTATTCAAGACAGGTATGTGCTTTATAGAGGTGCCAAACTTTTGGATCCAGATGTGACCCAGCATCCGTCCTGGTGTGAGACTGAACCAGCCTCTCTTGCTTTAAGGACTCAAGCCCTAAGACTGGGCTCCAAGGGCACGTGCCCAGGGTTATTTTAGATGCAGGTTGCATGGCTCAAAATGTGTCAAAATACACGTGTTATAGTTAGGCTGGTTCCGTTTTTTCTTAAGTGATTCCCTTTTTTGTCCTATTTTGCTAACCCAAGGTCCACCATTCTGCTTAGCAGCTATATGACCTCTCTGCAGCAATGCAAAACTTCAGAAATATAATTTGATTAAACAAAGGGAAAAAATAAATGTGGTGGTGTTCTCAATCCTGAGAACTTTTACACAGACTGTTGCTAAGTAGGAATTGGGAAAGGGGGAAAAGGCCTGAAGTGTGCAGAGGAGTTAGTGTCATTGGCGTATCACAATGGATGTGGTTTGGGAACACCCAGACGTTTGACCTTATTTTCCCCCATCCATCCACCCTGAAATGTTGTAATTTTAAGTCCTGTTAACATTTGATTTTGGTCCGTTGTTTACAGTGTGACAAACAGGCCTGTTGCGAACTCTTCTTGGTCGCAGAGGTCCTTGCTCAAGAACTGCCCTTCACCGTTATGCGATCGGTGACACGACCACTCGCGCAGTCAGATCATGCCCTCCTACCTGCGGGGGCTTCCTTAAAGCCTTTTGCTGGGAAAAGGTGACTGACATTGTCAAAGTACTAACTTGGAGTAGCACTCTGTATATAGCAGAAATATGGTTTTTAAAACATAATACTACCTGTACAGCTTCATTGTGCTTGAAATCGTCAGGGGCTGTTGGAATGATACTGTCTAATCTGTTGAACAGATCTGTTCACATCTGCAGGTAAGTCAGTTCTCAACTCAGTTGTGTGAAACAGCTAAGTAATAGTAATTTTTTGCTGAGTCTCTCACTGACATAATACATGTAAGTTCTATTTTTCTTGCACATATTGAAATATTGTGAAGACTTCTTTGTGCAGAACTCCAAAAACTGAGTGAATAATTAGAACTTTTCATTATCTTCTCTACACTGCTCAGCGATGTTTTTCTGTTGTTGAACCTTTTTTGTGTGTGCAGTTTTAAACTATGGATTGCATTCCAAGTTTAAAAGTGAAGATTCTGTGTAATTTTTGCACTTCTGCTTTCTCTTATTCCCAGATTGTTGTCTCTGCTGAAGTCAACATGTTTAATTCATTTTTTCCTGGCCAGTGGCAAGCTTTCTCAATAGGACAGCTTTAAATGTTTTGGTATGGCAGATGTAAAGCAGCAGGCTAGAGGTTGAGGGAAGATGTGTGCTAAGATGCTTCTGAGCAGCTCTCCTAAAATTCCTCTGCAAGGAAACATGCACACACACCCCACCCCCAAATAAATAAATAAATAAAGATTGGCAGGTGGGACTATTCATCACTTTTTGTTGGTTTCATGGCTCTGTCCTTGCCCATTTGCTTTCCTTGAAAGTAGGTGGAGCTACAGATAGTACTTAAGTTTCTGAGCACAAAGAAAGAAATTGTACTCAGGACCTAGCCAAGACAGCAAGTTCCTCCAGCCCTCTGCTCTTTCATATGGAGTAAATGTCTGAGCTGTTTTCTGACATAAAACAGGGCCAGTGCATCGAGAGAGTTGATGGTTTTAGGAGATTTTGTTGTTCCTGGGTTTCGGGCTTTTGTGCTTCCTGTGTTCTCGTACCTCCCTTTTTCAGGTTTGCTTTTCCCTTTTGTCTGTTGTCCATCTTTTCTTTATTTGACATCCGTCATATGGATTAAAATCTATGTTGTTGAGGTCAAGACAGACATTTAATCTGTGATATTCTGGTGAGCTCTTAAGTTGAACAGACTGAGTTTCTTCAGTTGCAAAGCATGGCAGCTTTGAACTTGTAACCCAAGTTCATTTGCCTTGCCACTTCCTTGGGTTTCTTCCAAATGGGAACTTCCTGAATGATTGTGATCTCAAGGTCTTGGCTTGTAGATACATTTTGGGATAACAAAGGACATTTATGGAAAACTAAGAAAAAATAGTAAGGAGGAGGGATATCATGAGTTACTGTGCTATGTTCGACATCGCAGTGACACTTGGGGTAGCAACAGAGCTTTGGAGGTGTTAATGAAGCCGTTTTGTCATTCCTGGGATAAAGGATAATATTGGTGTCCTTGGTTTTAGAGAAAAAGAAGGATAATTTGTTTCAGAAGTAGCCTCTGATGTTGTTATCATGTTTGGGTAATTTTCAGAGATGTGGAAGATGAACAATAACAAATTAAATCCTGGGCAATCCCAGCTCCCTTGCAGCCTCTTCCAGGGTCTCTTTCAGTTACAAGATACTGTGGGGCTATTCAGCGTTTCAGTGATTACCTGGCAGAGTAGAAAGGGAGGGATTTTATCTGCAATGTAATCCACACTAACAGCCATCATGTGCAAAGAAAGCTGCTAACCAGAAAAGTAAGAACTGGAAATACACCCTTATACACAGTGGTTAAATGGGTCTCTTGTCTCCCTGTTATCACAGTATCCTTCATTTCTTCATGCTTAAATGTACATTTCTTCATCTTAAATGTATGATAGCAGGAGAGATTGGATTATGGTGAGTTCCCCTGAAAGTCAACATGCCATCCTAAATCAGAGGCAATACTGGCGGAACAAAGATCAGCTTAGCTGGAATGCAGGTACTTGCTGGGAAACAGCAAGTGAATCATGAATCAAATTGTACCCAGGTTTGCAAATCAAAGAACTACTGAGTTGTGAGCAAGTTTTTCAAAGGACTGCAAGAATCTCTACTGGAGTACCAAGGGACTTCTGTCTGGTGGTGAATTATAAGCAGAAGACAGGTCCAGGCATTGATTTGACTAAAACATTCAGTTTTGAGACACAGTGGAACTTTTTGCTGTTTGATTAAAATTCCTTGTGCTCAACCGCAAGCGGTTCCTCTCCTGCACTCTGTTCCCAAAGGCTTGCTGTAGTTAAGAGGAGGACCCTGAGGAAGGCAGCATGTTATCAGTCTTTTAGTTTAATATTTGTGTCTTCTGCTAGATGTGTACAAATTGGAAGAATTGACTCAAAACTGAACAAAAAATTACAACACTGTTGGAATGTGGCCCGTGAGCACATCCAGATGATGCTACCTTAACTCCAGTATGGTTAGCCTGGTGTAGCTGCAAGTAAATTGTTAGATCTTGTGCTGCCCGCCAGAAGTAGCGTAGCCCTTTTTCTCATTTGGCAACTCTTCCTTGCTGTGTTTTAGGGTGAATTTGGCTTTAGTATTGCTCTCTGGGTATTAAACAATCAGCTTCCACTACTGTCGGAATGCCCCAACTTGTCATAGTCCATGGAGTATACTCCGTACTCGTCACCTTGCGCATCCCACTTCAAAGACAGTTCCAGGAAAGGCTCTTTGCGTGTTCAAGGTGAGCAACCATTTACGGTAGCTCGTCACCGTGCCACAATTATCTTGGCATTAACACAGACAAAGGTGTCGCAATTGTGCTGCCAGCGGGGGAGATCACGGCGGTTCTGCCACAAGGGACTCGCATCACGGTGTTTTCTGGCATAGCAGAACGCACGTAGCGACGGGGAGGGAGAAGCCCTTTCCCGAGGTGTGGGGACGGATCGCGCCCCACCCCGGCGACACGGCGGAGCCCCAGAAGAGCCACCTGGAGACTGGATGTTTCCTGGTAAACTGGGGTGCTGCACCGAGCACAGAGAGCAGACCTAGGGAAAAAAGTGTCTGCTCCTTATTCTAGCACCTTGCATTTTATGAGTCCCACGCCCTGATTGAAGTAGATGAGTAAATAAAATTGAATAGAGGGAAAGGTAGACATAAATATTTTTTCATAATCAGACATATAATTTTTTAAAAATAATTTTCTCATCTAATGCAAGCTTAAGTTTGTATTAGGGCTGAATGAGGAGCAAAGAGATTGCAGCCTGAAATCTAAATGTCTCTTGAGGCAGTTGCCCTTGACTGCAGCTATCTCTCAAGATAGAGATCACGCTACACTTTGAGAAGAAAGTCTGTCTTCCCTTGAAGTGAACTTGTCTGGTTTGCATCCCGAGGTGTGATATTTACAGCTTAGTCATTCTCTGATGTATCCAACCGTGAGGGGCTCTTAATTCTTGGATTCTTTAAAACACGTTGATTTTCACAGATCGGCTACATCTGCTCTACAAACCTCAACAGAGTAATTTGAAATATCTCACATAAGGAAACCTCTGGGTATGTAATACATGGGCATTATAACTCTGTAAAACATCATGATTTGGAGGTAGGCGCTCACGTTCCTGATACCCTGGGTTCTTAGCGCCGTTGAGGGATTTATGAGCGTTTCTGGTCCTGGCTGTGCACCCGCCGCGCGGACGAGCTCTAAGCAGCAGCGGGCAGAGACCTCTGCTGGAGGCTGCTCGGAACTTCAGGGAAATTCCAATTTCTCTCAGCGGGCGGAATGGAGCTTGGAAAACCCTCCTGGGGGGGAGGCCGAGGAAGGGCTACAGCGGGGGCGCCGGAGACGGCCTTCGTGGGGACTTTCTCTCCACGTTCCCGCGAGGGTCAGTGGCTCTCCTGAGGGCTGCACCTGATCTAGCTGCGATCCGGACCAGAGTACGGCAGGGGCAGCGCTTGGACGGCCTCTGGCCAAAGCAGTGGGATCCACAGCAGCGTGTCCCTGGCTTTGCCCAGCACCCGATGCACGCTTGGCTAATGCAGGTGACCCTACGGGCAGGTTTAGGAGGGATAAGAGAAAGTCCTGCCGAGCAGGTTCCCTGGCAAGGGCAGCAGGGCAGAGCAGCAGCGCCCAGGCAGCATCAGCGCCGCCTTCCGCATCAATAAATGAGCAGCAAAATGCTGCAGCTGCCATCCCAGCACTGGTCTGTCTTGCAGAAGCTTCCTCATTGATTTAGTAATATTTGCAGTGTGTTTGGGTGCGCGGATGTAGCAAGCAGTGCGCTGCCAGTTTCTCCTCTCAGGACAGGCTGTGCGCACTTAAAGCAGGATTTGACCCAGCGGCTTTTCCCATGAGGCTGCAGAATGGAGTAGGTGTCAGAAGAGGAGTTTTCAGACTGCTCCCTGCTTCTGAAAGGAAACAGGTTCTGCTGTGGGACAGCAGCAGTAACTGCAACTCAGAGCTCCTGAGATTCATTTAGGGTCCGTCAGGCATAACGCCAACAGGTCCTGGGTTTGCTCCTGACAACAGAATTCAAGCTCAAAAATAAAAGATGGATTCTCAGAACATACGTAGCTCACACTGCTGTTTTCTCCCCAAATCCATGATAACCCAGCACACTAAAGTCAATGTGTCTAGAGGCATCCAGACTCTTAAAAGCTGATCCATTAGTGAGTCCAGTGGTCTAGAATGGTACTCAGTTACACAGCACCAGTCAATATTGGACTAAATTATGCTGTAAAAGTCCTCATGCATAGGGCATTAGTCAAGGGAAAGATTTCTCCTGATTTCAAGGTTTTGATTGCTCAGGGCATCTCCACAGCTACGTAATACACACACATGGCATTAACGCTGCCTCTGTCCTTCCGCGGCAGCAGCTCTGCCTGTGTTAGCCTGAGTGTTGCTGGTGGCCAAGTGCACGAGGGCAGGCAGAAGAGTTTTCAGTGTGACCGAAGGCTGCCGGGCTGCTTGGGGGGGTTGGGATGGTAACCTTCAAGCTAAACCTTTTAGTGAACTTCACATTTTTCTTGGAAGAAATTGCCAAACCTCTTGGTTTATGCTGAAGCCTAATTTAGAAGTCCCTGTTTTGTAGTATTTTACAGTTCCGTCTGCTAATGTTTTTTCAGCTAATTTTCATGCAGAAACATTATAGCTCCTGTCACCCTAAACCGCTAATGTTGGTCACTCATGAACTAGTTCAGTTCACACGCTTCTCTTTGCTTGAAAGAGTTCTACAGTCCCAGAGTTTTTGATTAAAGAATTTAGATAATCTTGGCCTACAGCACCACAATCTCTATATGTAACTACTTGTTCAAAATTCCTTTATTCCTTTTCAGGGAGCTTTCATGTTCTGCCTCTTCTTATTTGAAGCTGTCTCTCTTCCATGTTTTGCCTCTTCTAATTTGAATGTGTTAGCTTTCCTTAGACAAGTCCCTTCTCACACCAATCCTAGATATCTTTGGAATTTCTGGGCTCTTTGGCCTTAGCTGGTACCCACTACAACAATATTTAAGAGGCAGAGGATCCATCTCAGAAACTTCCTTCTTAAAAAAAAAAAAAAAAAAAAAAGTTTGATGCTTTGTTGACCTACAGTAGCAGCATTGTTTTTCTGTGGTAAATATGACCTTCATTTATTTAAATTACATGGCCACATTTATACATATGTCCAAACAAATAAAATATATTTTACTTTATTACTGATTATAAATGAAATTAGCATTTTGCTAACCTTTGCTATCATGCTGCACCTGCAATGCACATCAGGTTTTCCAGATGGAGGATGTTTTTACAACCTGGGCGTTTCATGTTTTTGCAACAAATGTTTGTCCCAGATAAGGGCGGCACTGGGCTAGGTGCAGGGCATGCACAGAACAAAGACAGTTTCCGAATCTTCTGCGTACCCTGTTATAGCATTTCCTAGCACTGTGCACACGCTTAGCGTGTGATATTGCTTATCCCAGGGAGCATGACGGTCTGCGCTGACGTTTTAGATTACTTAAGCACTCTGATGGTCATTTTAACGTAGAACAAGAAGGTGGCATACAGAGGAGGCATTCAGACTGCTTTGCTCCTGTGTCACCCTAGAAATATTCTAAAAGGTCTAGTGATCCAAAAGAAAATACATGTGTACAGCTTGCAGTAGAAATTGGCAGGACAAGCAGTGTTCATAAAGAAACGTATGGCCAGGTTGGGTCCGTTGGTGAAAACCTGCAAACTGACTCCATTATTTCACAGAACATCACACACTGGGCAAAAGTTTACTGTGCTCAACCCTGATGAAATAAGGGAGATAACAGCTGAAAGCAAAGCCTGGCCTATCAAATGCTTTAAAATACGCAGTTGTTCTTCTCAGTAGTTTTACAGTGCAAAAGCTGTACATGACAGATAGGGAAGACAGGGGTTATGGTACATACATTTGTACAAACAGGCTAATTTTAGAGAATGGCAAGGTTACCTTCCTTTTGCACTGAGAAACAAGAGCATTAGAAGTACAACAGAGAACTAGAATCTTTGGAGAGTTTGCTTTGGAGGCCAGGTTAAAAGCAATTTTAAGCTATAATCAATCACAAAAATGGATAAGAAGAAAAGTGCATGGATGAATTTTGGAATTGCAGAGGTTTTGGCAAGCAAGAAGCCCTTCCCTCATCGTGTCATCTGTTTTTACTTTTGCACTGAAGCGGCCCAGTGGGATCCTTTTAAACAGTACGGGAGCCCCCAAAGGGGCCTCCCTGTCTTCTAGAGCAAAACACACCAAAAGTTAGAATAAAAGCTGTCTCGATGAAGAAAAGAGCCATGTGTCAGAAGTGCATACATAGGTGCAGTAATATAGAGCGCAGTTTGGTGATTTTTAGATATTAGATGTGAAACCACGGTTTTCTTACTATATTGACATCTCCTAGATGAAGAAATAATACTAACCAAAAAAAACCCCTCATCTGCAAGCTTAACCAACTTTAAATAAATTCTTATTTTAAAAAGAGAGGCAACTTAGCAGAGCTTTTAGCCCCAAAAGGGAAGACTCCACTGAGCGCAGCAGAGATTCAGCGGATTGACATTGCACAGGAGCATTTGGTCCGTGCGGTGACACAAGGGTGAGAGAAGAGCCCCTCCACCTTGCCAGTAAAAACTTGATCTTGTGGAGGTGCCTTTACCTCTCCATTCCTTTTATCCAGTCATTTATTTTTGAGGTTTTTCTTAGGTGGAGCAGTAGCATGATTGAGTCAGTAAAGGGATAGATAATAATAACAATAAAGATCTGGTCCTTCAGAGAAACTGGACATCACTTGGCTCCCCATCAGTTGTAGTAGTAACACGTAGCCATGTGCCCGTTTGGCTTCTGCCGGAGCCGAGGGCGCTGCACTGGGGACAGCAGCCTCGGAAATGCCTGGAAGTGACAGGCATTGCCGTATTGGGTGTTCAGAGCTCTCGTTTTCAAGGGCTTAAAGCACAAGCTGTTGGTGACTTACAAATAACTTTTTTTACCAAATAAAAGAGTTTGTAGGAGCCTTCCCTTAAATGTTGAGGAAGAAATGGAGCACTTGTCCTTAATGCAAACTGGATGGGTTAGGGGTAAGGAAAGAAGCTGAAACAATCTAGGCTGTGACCAAAAAAGCAAGGTAATTAGAAGGTGCAGCAGTGTCCCTGCTCCTGCTAACGCTTCCCTCTGCACACTGCTACGAGCGACTGCACGTAAACATTTTTATTATCGTGTCATATGATGGTGCTGTGTTGACGGTGATAGATTTCCTGGCAAATGTTAGCGTAGAAAAGGCAAACATATGGCAGGGTGATCTACTGATGAGACAGCTCCTTGGACCTCCGCCCGGCCCATCAAGGATTCCCAGGATCAGTGAGAAGCAGTAGGTTCGTTATCGTGTGTGTGCATGTGCGAGAGGGAATGAGTTCATAATTCGGTGAAATAAAGGAATGGGCGATGTAACGTGTTCCTGATGTCTCTAATTTTACATCTGCTCTGTGTGTGTGTGTGTGTGCGCGCTTCACTGATACAGTTCTGCATGATATGTGTATGCAGTTGAAGCAACATTTAATCTTCTAGTTTTTCATTAATAGTCTGTAAGTAGAGTTTGTAAGACTGAATTTCTGTCTGGAGAACTCAATTAGAGCATCTTGCTGGTCTTGCAAGCGGGCAGTCAAAATTAATGAAGTTACACACTCAGCAGACTTGCATGAATGTATTTCCTGTCACTGCTTTGTGCCATCAAGGACTGGGTGCACAGAGCCAAATTATTCCCCTACTGGTGTCAGCGAAGCTGCACCAGAAGCTTTTGGTCCATTGCCCTTTGCGGCAAAGCCAATTATTGCATTACAATTATTGTAAATTGCACATTTGCTGAGGAGCAAATTCCTCACTTTAATCCATGTTTTCTTTGTCACTTTATTAACTCTGGAAAATGAAAACAAAACAGAATCGTCTTTCACCTGATCATTTACAGTAGTAGATACAAAAAAAAAAAAAAAAAAGCACACTGGTTGCACCAGCTCAATTCCAACTGCAGCAGCTCTGCACAGGGGCCAGTCCTGGATGCAGGACGCTCGTGTTCTCAGCGCCAGAGTAACCCGCTCTCCCTGGTTCGTGTTCCTGCCTGAGCCACACGTGTTCACACCCTTATTAGTAATGTTAATGTTATGTGGACGCCGCTAGTATCCAGGTAGAACTCTTGCATGGATGGGAATCCTGCTGTGCTCCCGTGGATGGGACGTCCCCACGCAGGTCCCCGAGTTCCCGGGCAGGGTGGCAAGTGTCCAGGAGGCCGGTGGCGGGCGGAGGAGGGCTCGGCGCGGGGAAGCCCCTCGCGGCCTGCTGGATTCCTTGTGCCCACGCAGCAGGCAGCGGTCGCCTCAGCCTCGGCCCTCTGTGCGTGCAAGGGAAGCGGCTTTTCCGCTGCCGCTGGCCCCAGCACCGTGTGGAGGTGCGGAGCTCGGGCAGCCCCACACTCGGCGCCCGGGAGGCTTGCGGGGCAGTGCAGGTAAGCGCAGGGCTGCGGTGCCAGAGGGGCACTGCTCCTCGCCTCTGCTGCTGCGGTGTTATCCGGCACCCAGTGCTTCCCAGGCACCAAAAGTGGTGGGAGCCTTGGGGCAGCCTCTTCCTGCCACCCGCAGCCTGGCTTTTCTTCACCCAGCCACACGTCCCCAGGGCTCACAGCTCTCCAGCCCAGTGAAGGTGCCGCAGGAGGCCGTGGTGCCGCCAATTACTGCAATGCAATTAACACGGAGGGGCAGCAGAGCTGGGGCCGCGCTGAGTCCCTGAGCCCCTGCTCACATCTGCACAGGCAACGGCCCCTCTGAGCAATCCGGAGGGAGCTTTGCCTGGGTAAGGCAGGAGCGGCAGGTCCAAAGGGAGAAACAGCCTGTAAATACCTGTCCATTACGAGGCTATCATTGCCAATTCTGTTTGGATGCTTCATCTCATAATATTCTCTTTGACTCTCCTAATACTAACCAGCCTAAATATTTTATGCGTGTCTTCCAGCAGTGTAGTAGGCCCCTTGCTGCTGTGCAGTGAAGATGGGGGTCATTTTCTGTTTATTCTGAAACACTGTAGCTCTCTGAACTACTCTGGGAAGGTTTGAACTAGTATTTATGCTCCACAAAATAGCATCCACGTAGCCATAATTGAAAGCTGAAGAAGAAAATAAGGAAGTGGCCAAAAGCAAGACATTTCCTTACCAGGTGATTACGTTCTAATTAAAGAGCAATATTGACATTTCTCTAGAAATACCTGCCTTTTGTGCTTATAAGATTTTTTCTGTAAATCTATTAGAAAATGTATTTATTTATTTAGTAGCATTTCTATCATCTTTGTAACTTACGAAGCTTTTACATTTTAGCAACTGAATTTCTCAGTGATACAGATCATTGACTCTTTGCTTGTGAGTGGAGTAGCCCTGATTTATATTATTCTATTTATTATTTATAAACATATAACTTACCAAACTCAGAAAAAAGAAAACCAAGCCTGCTTTGAAGAGTGCAACGTGAAGGAAAACCAAGCCACGCCATGGGGAGAAGGATACACTGTACAGCAAAGGGATCAGTGAAAGGCCTGGCAAAGCTGTATTAATTACGAGTTAGTTTTAATTGCTATTGGGCGCACTGAGTCCCTCTCTTGCCCACAAGCTACCTGTGACCTTTACTTCCCACCCTGCCCACCCTTGTGCTCCAGGTCGGCATTCCTGCGCTACCCCTCCCTCCGGGAGGAGCAGTACCTGATCCGCTGTCCTCCGTGCCCGCAGGGCAGGGAGTTTGGGGAAGGAATCCAGCAGATAAGGAGGTTGTGAGTCTTGAGAGCGGCGTGCGAAGGAGATGTCACGGGCAGGGAGCGTAGGCAGCGAATCCCTGGGAGACAAATAGGTGAGTAGGATATTAGCTCTGACACGGCTGACAGAGAAAAATTGGACATGTGGCTGCCATATGACCAGATGTAAGTAGGAAGGGGCAGCCTCGCAGGCCATTGCCAGAAACATGATCTGGAGGTAGTGGGTATGAGGAATGTGTGAAGAAATGAGGAGTTCTCATGGGAGCCAGCTGGAGCGAGGTCTGGCGCTGCGTGGGGCGGTCTGGGGTCCGCCGCAGCAAGCCCACCTTGCCGGCCGCGCTCCCGGCCACGCACGCCGTGGGCTCAGCTGCTTTGCCCCCTCCTGGCCTCCGCTCGCTCCCTGGAAAAGACGAGAGAAAATTCACCTGCCGCAGTGTCCGCCTGGCCCATGGTGGCTTCCTTTGCCCTGCAGCTCCTCAGGGGAGAAAGAGGAGGTGAGGATGGGGGAGACCAGGACAGAATATGTAGTAGTGACCCACCAAGAACAGTGCCTGCCCCAAAACCAACCAAACAAAAAAAGAGATTTGGATCTGGCCTTAAGGAAGAGAGGAGGGAGCAATGGGTAAGACCTGTTTTATAGATCTGAGTCATGGACAGGTTGGTGATGTTGACCATGGGAATAGAGAATGAGGGTGTGGAGAAGGTTTGAGAGGTGACATCATGGGAAAACCGCTGAGAGTTTTTCTACTGCCTTCGTCAGGGTCAGGATGACACCCTGGTAGTTCACTTCAGGTTCTGTTCGGTTCATGCTGATAGGAAGGTATCCAGGAAGAAACACCCGTCTGAATTATTGACTATTATTGATTCAGTGTTTCTGCTGTGATAGCACCTGAGCACCACTCTGCATCACGACAGATGAGATTCAGAATGTAGCTTGTGGAGCCGTGAATTCCAGATCAATAGACGAAATCAAGCATCAAGCCACTCTTGCTCGGAGTTTTATGGTACAAAACAGTCACAGTCTCTGCATGCTAATCACATTATTTCTTTGTTTCCCAGCTTCTGGCACTGTCATTCAGATGACATAAAAGTGAAGCTACAAAGCTCCTTAAATAAATATGTTCTGCTGTCCATGTCGGGATGTAATTATTCAGTAAGTCACATTCCAAAAGGCACTTTGATGAATGCACCAGAGGGCATGTGAGAGAAATCCTTTCCCCCAGTATTTATGAGGGGAAACTATGATGGGGTAAGTGTCATGAATCTGGCACTAAATTTATTGTGCCTGTCAACTCTCAACATATTTCTCACCCAATAAATTTCTGAGGCTTTAGGTGACACATTTTAAAATACAATCCAGAAAAGAAATGTCTGTTGCAGGTTTTCTATCCTAGGCATTACGGCATTATAACTTTAGATATGAGTTTGTCACCTGGTGATTTTAAGAGGCATTTTATAGATTAGTATATCAAATACAGATGAAAAGGCATTAGTTTTATTGTAATGAACGATGTCTCTACCAAGCAGTTAAAACCATAGGAACAACAAAGTGAATGAAGAATGTGCAACTCCTGTCCTACAAAACCACAGATAATTATGTTTACTGCATGGTAATGGAAAGTACTAAATTTTGATGTGTGTCCCTCAATAATTGGTTTCTAAAGTCTCTTATGGGCCAAAAGAGAAAATTCAAGGAAGAGTAAAGGTGTAAAGTCGAGGAGCCAGAAGTTGGGAAATGCTTGGGGTAAGCTTGCTGGTGCGACTTGAATTCTGGTGTCTTTTGGGAGGCTTGTGACACAATCTTCATAGGGTTTGGTTCTGGTTCATCCATAGCAAAGTTTGGGCTGGTCATTACTTAGAGACTCTAACAAGTCCTAGGAAGGCTGATTCCTTTGGGCACATTCTCCAGGCTTTGGTCTGAGCTCACGTTACCTGGCAGCACAGCAGTGCACCATTAGGCTTTGTATGGAGAAGTTAAGAGAATGAGATGTATTTAGGCACTGAAGTGTATTAGGTAATGTGTAGGCTTCCCTGATGTGTTGTAAGACAGTCTCAAGACCTTGTGATCTTACACTCGTGGCCACTTTTTCCTCTATCTCCTAATCCCTTTTGGCTTTTCTCGTGTCCTGCCCAGCCTTTCGCTCCCTTGCAGCTTTTCTGCAGTGTCTGGGCTGAGGTCTGACCCTTCGCCGTCACGATCCGGTCAGGATGCTAGTGAGGGAACGGCCGTTTCTTCCTCTCATGAGCGCAGCTTCCCAAAGATCTCCAGTCCGGAGCTCGGCCAAATCCACCTTAGCCTAGAGCATGTTTAGTCCAGACAGAACATCTGAGACGTGTTTGCCAAACCTCTGTTGCCTGTGCAGGAATGCTGCTCAGCCCCTTGCAACTTGGCTACACTTACACGGATTTTCACAGGATAATGAAAGGCACCTGTCAGTTTAATCATTTCATTCCTTCTACTTTAATTCTCAGAAATGACTGGAACCTATTTATGTCTAAGGGAGATTTAGTTTTTAGGCACAGAGTCATCATGGATAATTTTGATTTTAACGGTTGAAACTTGACATATATATGCAACTGAAAACAAAGGTGCGACCTGGAAAGCCTAAAGCGGCAGTGACCAGGGTGTCTGCTGGCCGTGGCGCCCGGGACGCAGCGCGCTGCGGGAGGCAGCAGCGCCGACTCGCTAATGCCGCGTCCGTCCCGTACAAATCCTCCCGCTGGTAAAGGAAAGCTCCCAACCCCACAGGAAGTTAATTTTAACTGAAGTGCTACAGTCTCCTCTGCCTCCGGGATACGCGCTCACACCTCTGCAACGGGTAAAGCAATCACCTTAAAGATTGTCTGATTTAATATGATTAGGAGATTGCTCTAGTGTATACCATAAGAAGATTCCTGAAACCGAGTCTATATAACTTGCTGCAGCTATGATACACACACCCTTCTCTATCCTAAGCTTCTTATAGAGGTTTGAGATCCCCTGGTGAGCTTCTTATCTCTGCTAATTAAGAACATCCTAATGGGCACGGTAAGTGCTTTTCTGTGCATGCTGGGGTGGACATACAGCATCATGGCCCCTTTCTGCCCCATGTAAGGTACTTCTGTAACCGCCGACAGTGCTCGCAGACCTGTCCTGCACAGGGGAATGGCTCAGTTGTGACTCAGAACTATTTCCTATTAAAATATTTAACAGACAAGCACTAACTTATTGTGGACATAAGCAAAAAATGAATCATCCTAATCATCTCTGACACATTTTTCTGCACAGGAAAAGGAAATGCAGACGGAAAGGCAATTTTATCAGTTACAAATACAGATAGATACACTGTAATTTATATATATATATTTAGTATCTCACACAAGATTGATTATTCAAGAGGTGGTGGTTGTATAGTTCAATCTCAAAAGGAACTTAAGTGGGGAGGGCAAAATTAAAAGGCTTCCAGGGACAAAATTTTGGAAGTAAATGTAGTAATTTATGTGACTTGTATATATGAAATACAGGCAAATCTAAAAAAACTGCAGGTGCAAGACAGCAGCGTGAATGGGGTCCACAGATAAGCTAGTCCACATACAAATGTCCAACCTGTGTGTGCAAAAATGTGATCATGGAATATTTCATGCAAAATTCTGCGTGTTTCAAATTTAATTAACGGCTTTGGAAGATGCTTTCTAAATTAGGCATTTTATGCCTATATGCTCTTAAGGATTAAGCCACACTCTGTTGAATCAACTGAATTACTTTTCTAGGAAAAATTTCAACCAAGTTTATTGCTATATTTTCTGCTCATATTAAAGGGGTGGAGGGGAAAATAATAAGGACTGGTCTAAAGCTTCTTAGTAGCTTCAGAATACTATTTCCTGGGAGTTCTTGCAAAAGCAAAATGCACTCGTGTGGTGGTGGCTTCAGAAACGCGCATCGGCACCGACGGCGCTCCGGGCCCTGCCACCTCTCCGCACGGTCCTGGTGGGCGCCTGCCTTTCTCCCCCCCTTGCTAGGACTCCCCTCTACCACCCTGCCTGGGAAGTACAACAGCCTGCCTGAGGGGACGAGAAACTCTCTCCCATTTTTTTCTATGTATAAGAGGTAGTTAAATCCTGCTAGTAACAGCAGAAGAGAAGGAAAGAGAATATATGTGACAGCAGAAGTGCCTGTGAGCACAAGGTCTTGCTCACAAGGATTTGTATGCTGCTGTGCACGGCTGACAACATTATGCACACTAAGAGACTGTGCTGCGGTGGTTTTCTGTGCTGGGACACTGGTAAAAAGATAGGGACGTTTGGAGGTGTTTTATTTTAGGATCCGGTCAGTTTGAATTTTGCCACTGTGGCATTAGCAATGCATGGCTGCCTGTATGTGCATACAAACTGTAGAGTTTCCTTGGGGATAAATGGGAATACACGCTCCTTTCTGATTTAAGGTCACCAAGAATGTTACTCGAAAGCTGTATGTGGAAAACCTGTAAATGGAAAGCTCCACCTCTTGGCTAAGTATTGTGGAGACAAGACTGGTTTGGGGAGGTAACAGAGGAGGAGATAAGAGACAGCAAACATTATCCTGGACAGAGTCAAACCAGAGATCACAAACCCCATGCTCAGAATTTTTGCATTAAGTTTTTCTGAAGGGAATTTAAACCGAAATGAGTTAAAAGGATGGAAAACCCTATCTGATGTGAAAGTGAAAGTGAGCTGGCGGCCACATGTCAGCAGCGAAGGCGCCGGGGCAGCAGCAGCGCTGGCGGAGGTGCCCAGGCGCTCGCGGGCGCCCTGCGCTCCGCGTGGGCTCAGCCGCCAAGGTTTCATTCAGCTCGCGATAGCTGCTGTTTCCATTGCTGCTCTGCCCCTGGCCCAGCTGAGCTGATGACCGAACAGCAGTGCTGCCCCTCGCAGAGGAGGCAGAAATACAGTATTTCACGTATCTGCAGCGGCCGTGTTTAGGTGCCACCACCACGTCCCGTGGCATCGGCCCCGCTGCAGCCCAACGGCCGCTGCTGGATGAGGCGCCGGGGCCTTCACCTGCCACCCGTCCCCACGGTGCCTCTGGTGCTGCCACTGCTGGGCCATGGCTGCAGGAGCGAGTCCCGCGTTGGCTGAACCTCTGCTGCGTCGTGCCCGGACCTGGGGAACTCGGTGTCCTAAGTGCCCCTGCTCGCGCCCCGGCTTGCCGGCGCTGTTGCCGTACACTGAGCGCCACCGCTGTTTTGTGCCCGCTGCCATGCAGCCGCTCACGCTAGCGAGGTAAAACCCAGGTTGAGCTAGCAAGGTTGAGCCCCATCGGCCTGGCCAACCCCGGGCAATCCCTGGTGCAGGATGGAGGCCGATCCCAGGCCGCTGCGGGGAGGCACGAGCGGTTTTGACGGCACTGGAGCCTGTGGAGGTCAGGGCAGCCACCAGGAGACCGTGGCCCCGCACAGGCCTCACCGCTGCGGCAGCCGGGGCCCTGTGCGAGGCCTCTGCAGCACCGGGGGCTCTGCGGGGCCGGGCGGCCGCGCTCCCTGCGCCTCCATGTCGGGTGCTTGCGGCTCCATGTCGCGCATGGCGGGCAAGGCCGGTCTGGCAGCGCGCGCTGCTCTCCTGTTTTCCCAGAAAGCGATCTGTGTACCTAGGAAATAACAGGAAGGAGCGCGCGGGAGGGAGGCGCGCGGGGAGCGGGGGGGCTGGAGGCGGGGGGGAGAAGATGCTGTTTTCGGTCGCTGCCCGAGGAGCAATTCGGCGGCGCCGGCTCCATCTTCGCGCGGCCGCGGCGATGGAGCGGGCGGCGCAGGCAGCGCGCA
>VWPW01030207.1:0-36244 GCA_013389825.1 Crypturellus undulatus | reverse complement strand
CGGGGGCCGGGGCTCCGGCACCACCCGCACCGGCCCGGGCACCCCCGGCCGCCGGGACGGCCTGGCGGGGGCGGGGTGCGGCCTGGAGCGGGACCCGGAGCCAGACCTGGGGCCCCTGGGGAGGGGACGAGGCCTGGGGCACGGGTGGAAGCAGGACGAGGCCTGGGGGACACGTGTGGGGAAGGAGATGAGGCCGGGAGCAGGACCCAGGGGACCTGTGTGCGCAGGGTCAGCGCCTGGGGACACGTGTGGGCACGGAGGACAAGGCCTAGGGCACGTGGGACAAGTCTTGGCAACACGTATGGGAAAGGGGCCTGGGCACGTGTGTGGGCAAGGGGACACGGCTTTGGGGTCATGGGACAGGGCCTAGGGACACCTGTGTGGAAGAGGATGTGACCTGGGGACACGTGTAGGGATGGGAACGATGCCCGGGAACACACGTGGGGATGGGGCCTGGGGACACCTGTGTGGAAGAGGATGTGACCTGGGGACGATGCCCGGGAACACACGTGGGAATGGGGCCTGGGGACACCTGGGGAAAGGGACAGTGCCTGGGGAACACGCGTGGGAGGAAGGAGGGCAAGGCCTGGGCTGAGGCCGTGTCGCTGCCGGGCGGCAGATGCGCCGGGGAGCACCACAGACCGGACAGCGGTGGGAGCGGGAGGCGAGCGTGGAGGCGAAGCGGGAGGCGAGCGTGGAGGAGCGTGAACAGGCCCGGGGCTGGGGCTGTTGCCTTCCACGTATCCCTGGCCAGCCCTGCTGCGTGAAGGCTCGTGGGTCCCGGCCTCCAGCTCGGCCCTGGCTTTGTGTTCTACTCTGTTGACTTTACTTCTTTGTTGTTTTCCGTTTGCCGCTGCTGTGGTAAATAGCTGAGGTGGAGAGCGTGGTGGCCAAGTGGCACTGGGATAAGCGCCCCATTGTATTTAACCTCCGTATCTGGTACAGCCGCAGTAACGCAGGGCAGAGCCTTCTCCGGAGGGTCTGGTGCCGCGCGTGGCACCCTCGCAAGGCCGGTCCCTTCCCCGCGTCTCGGGCACTGTTGTGTAAACTCATTGTGTAACACATGTTGTGTGGACTCATTAGCAGGCATCAGGCAGCGAGAGTCTCTTTAGCTGTTGTCTTTTCCAACCTTAGCGGGATGAGTCGGTAGGGCTTGATGCTGTCATCTTCTAGTCAAGGAAAGTTCCTGGTGTTTCAAGCCGGTAAGAGCAAGAGAACAATAATGTTGTGTACAATGTGTGGGAAAGCAGAGAAGAGCAGGATCAAGACAGACTGACATCTAGCCTTATCCTTGAGAAGTGAGCACTGGAAAAGGTTGAGTGCAAGTGGTGAAAAGTGAATTGAAACGTGTCATGAGAATAACTGAGAAAGCAGAAGTGGCAGTGAACAGCAGGCACTGTACAGCGAGTGAAGGCCAACCCCAGAGATTTGGGCAAAGGTTGATAAATAAAGAGTAGCAAGAGTAAATAGTAAATATCTAGTAAATATCTAGAACCATGTAAATAAGATGGCATATTTGATTATTTTGGCAGAACAGACTAAAATTAATATGCCGAAAGAACTAACTTAATGAAAACTGGGTTGTGTTTTTGTTACTTTACCATTATACCTCTTGGTGGATGTACTACCTAAGACGTGGCAATTTATGTCAGCAGAACATCAGGATCCACTGAAAATCATTTTCTTTCTTACCTCTGTCGTGGTTTAATTTGCTGTGAAAAATTTAATGTGAATAGTTGAGACCATTACCACACTGAAGGATGTTAATCCTTTTCCTTTTCAAGCCTTCATAACTCCCCCTATGTTTCCTCAGAAGCAGAACAGGGTCTTTTGTTTTAATGACCTTTTCTCTCCTCAAAAAAAAAAGATCATATATGCCATGCAGATGGTCATAGCCTTTGATGAGGTGTCTAAATAGGTATCTGAGTGATATTGTCCAACTGAGTACTTTTGCAATAGGAAAAAGAACAGGTGTGCAAAGCTAACTTCCTTGATGTGAACCAACAGGATGTGAAGTTCAAGCAAAGACAAAGCAGTCTCTAGTTTTAACAAAACTTAGAAAGCTGGAGTCGAACCGTGGCGGAACCCAGAGGTTATGACCGGATAGGGGCCTAGCAGGCAGACCAGATGGCATTAGTACTAGCTTTTAAGAAGTATGAGTGTCAAGATGGACCAAATGGGCTCCTGTGCCATGCGATGCAGTTACTGTTTCATCAGAGTGATGTCTACTCTTGAACTTGTTTGATAACTCATTTAAAATACAGTTCATATGGTCCTTACTAGGACTGTACCTCATTTTGGTTGTGAGATTTTATCTGATGTTCACAGGCAATGCCCCTTCTTCTGTAAGTGAAGAAAAGCCCAGTGAGGACTCTTGTCTTCATTTTGTTTCCTGGGAAATATCCTTGTGTACCAATGTGGCAAAGGTAGTTAATTTTTAGTTGAGACTACAAGTCAGATATTCTGATTAATTAAATGCCTTTTATCCAAGGGATCCACTTGTTTCCAAATCCTTGAGTGTTTGTTACCTATCTTTTTATCCATTACACAATTAGTGTGTTTGATCTTTGTGTCCTCATGTAAACATCTACACATTTTGTCATAATATACTAGCTTAATAATAAAAGCAATAATACTTTTAAAAAGCAGTGTTGTTATTGCCCTGCAAAACAGTGCTTTACATCTCTGAGAGCTTTGACAGGAATTTCCTATGCAAGTGAAAAAAAATGTGTATAAATTGTATCTAGTAAAGCTGGAAAGCTTTAAAGGAGTGCTGTATCTATGCCTGCAATGAAGTTTTGCACCGGACCTGGCGCTCTCTCATCTGTGTTTTCTTTGGTGCGTGGGTATTCACACAGAAAATCCAGCTGGGCCTGCGGAGGCAGTAGAGCTACATCACGGCAGATCTGCCCCTGGCCCAGGGACTTGAGTCCCTCACGAGGCTGAACGCTTTGAGCCAGGGCAGCTCCAGGTGGCACCGGACTGCAGATGTAGCCAGGTTCACCGAGCCGGGTTAGTGGTCTCTAGACCCAGCTTCCATCCCCTCCCTTTGAACTTACAGTCTAATGACATGGCAAGAACAAGACTAGCAAGCTCGACTTCCAGTGCCGTGTGGAATGAGATGGAAACTGCTTTGAAGAAAGTGGCCAGATATTGCTAATACACAGAGGGACCACTGGAAAATTTCGCTTAAAAACTGGTGCTGCATTATAGATGGCATTTAAGGTTTCTTATTTGAGTTGTTGTAGAATTAATTTGACAAGGACCAATTTACCACACTTAGCCAAAACAGTAATGGCCAGTAAATCTTACTTGTTTTATGAAAGATGTCACTCATATAATCTTGCCTTGGAGGTTGTCTTTGGATTTTAGTGTCATATTTTCTTGGGCAAAGCCAAAATTTCCCTTAGCTTGACTGAAGGACAATGAATAGCTATTGGATTTTGGCCCCAATAATAGTTTTTAAGTTTGATAAGAAGAGTGGATAAGGCACTGGCAGCATTTTTTTTGTCATTTTTTAATGTTAGTTTGTGATACTAGTTGTCCTAAGATGCTTATCAAAAAGTGTCCCGCTTATCTGATGGCATCCAATAAATAAGCACTTGTGTCTCTAGGATGCATATGCAAACCTAGAGGAAAGATGCTTTTATGGTTAAGATAGTGGCTCAGCAGGTAGGAAAAAAGGATTTGATTCATTCTACATTTCATGAGTGCCTTTGCCTCTGAATCACTAAATCCCTCTGTGTCTTAGTTCCCCATGTGTAAAAGATGGTTAACAACACTGTTTTATCTTTAGAGACGTGTTGTGGAGACAAAATCACCAACATTCATGAGTTGCTTGGCTACTACCATGATAGGAGTTGTGTTAGCACCTGGGTAGAAATGTCTTTCTTCAGCTATCCTAGTTTATCTAAGGATAGATGTCCTGGTTTATTGAGAATTGCCCCTTGTATAGTCACTCAGTTGAGATAAAAGGGAAAAACTAGTGGTAGATCAAAAAGATCAATAATGGTGTTTGTTTTATGAGTGACCCTGAAGAAACAATAAGCACTTAGTTGCTGAAATTAGCTGCTGATTTAAAAATAGGAAGAAAGCTGTTAATGCAACTGAAGAGAGAGCAGAAAAAAATCTAGAATGACCTCAATAAAATAAGAGTGTGCCCAGGTGAACGGCTGATGTTGTTACCAAGCAGAAATGTGGATGATACAGTAGCGGAGAGAAGAACTAGACTTGAGTAACCTCAGATAGCTTGTGTAGGGATGGTTAAATTGATTTGAGACAGTAAAAAAGCAACCCAAACAGGTAAAATAAGTTGTTTTAGCATAAAACACAAAAATGTTTAAAGTTATTTAGAACAGTTCATGTTGTGGGGAGATCATAGCCTTCAAGTGACAGCATCACACTGACTATTAAGCAGGTCTGTTTACTGTCTTGAGAATCTGAAATTCCTCTTTTCTGGACTCCTTTTTCTTGTGTTTCTTGTATCTAATTCCTTCATTGATGCTTTGAATTAACATTCACTCGAATTCTAGATTTGTTACTTATGTGACAACCACTATATATAAATACCACTATTATAAAGCATCTGCCAATACTGGTGACAAAATAGCATTTGGGTACTCCCATGTATTAGGTTGGCAAAGGGATATGAAATTTTCAATATATTGCTTATAGTAATATAAATAAATGCTGTCATTTTAATAGGAACTAGTGTCTTTGGTAGGCTTTGCCTCATGGACTACTTTCATAAAATACAGAGATTGTATGATAATTTTTAGTTCTGCAATTTTTTTTTATTGTTGACTGTGTCTCTATACAGCAAGGCATTAAAGTAACGCACTTTAAACAAGAACTCTAGTAATCTTATAGAAGGACTTAGAGGTAAACTTGTGCTTACATATTTTGTTAAATTAAAGCCTGAAACAATAGGCTATTAGTACTGTAGTATTATAGTATAATATTAGAGAATATTAAAAGTAATGATTAGTGCAGATTGACACAAATCTAGAAGACTGTCAACATCAGTCAAAAAAAAAGTGAAAAGTATTTTGTACACATATGCACAGGCTTTTTAGAAAATAAACTTCTATCTCCCAATTTGGTGGAGGATGGATGGAGATAGTGGGTTTGTTGTGGTGAACGCCAGCTCTCAGGGCCCAAGGCTCCAAGTTCTGACTCGGGTTAAGTACAAAGTATTCAACTAACAACAACTTTGGTCAGTTACAGTTTGGAGTATAACAGCTTGGAAATATCAAACTCTAAAACGCATCATAGAAAAAGTATTCTGCATTTTAAGTGTTTAATATTTAAAGCAGATCATTTGTTTTCTTATTAGGATAAGGATAAGGGAAGGTAGGTTTCCCCTGGCAGGGTTTATCTCTTTTGGCAAAGAATGACAGGCAAAAATGAGATGAGATCCAGAAAACTTCAAAGGGTCCATCAGGAATAGACAACAGACCTTTCTGGACGTTTTTGTGCCAAAACTGAGTCTGCAGACTTTTGAATTTTTCTCCTTGGCCATTTGGGCCCTGTCCAGTCCTTTCCCATGTACTTTTCTCCTTTTTCTGCTTTTGGTTACTCTGTATTATGCCATCACTTTTGCCCTGTTTCTAAATATGGGTCCCTTGTGACTACGTCTTCACGAATTTGGAGCCTCTTCCCGTTCTCCCCCTCTTTAATTATGTACCTCAATCATATATCACTCCTTAGAGTTCTGCAAGCAATTTTTCACGGCAGGAGGTCTATGTTCCTTTCTGAGATCAAGTGTGACTTTTCTGATTAGCTGCTCAGGTTTATCTTTACTCAGGAGTTAATTCTGAAGTTGGCTACTTTGGGCAATGTTCCTATGGCTTCTGTTGTCATACATCTGAAAAGATCACATTTAAGGCAGTGAGTCCTTAATGGAACCATTTTGTGCTTTCTAAACGTTTTGCACCAGGTTGACACATGTTGCTTAGACATGTGTTTTCCTTTGTAGATACCTGGTTGTATTTAGAGTAGGTGTGAGTGCCTTTTCAGTGACTTCATCAGCTCTTTGAGTACTGTTTCCTTCATTTTATAAAGCTAAAATAACAGGGAGTGAAGCAGGAATTTTTCTAGTGTTTGGAAGGTGGAGAACTTCCATAATTTATGTTCTTTCTTCATGGTCTTGCTTTCTGCTTTAAGTATGACTTAAAAACAGTTTTCCTTGGAAAACTGTTGCTTAAAATGCATGGAATAATTTTTATATGTAAGATTGAAACATAACTTACGGGGAAACCTTTCCAATTGCTCTTGTTTGGTAAATGAATCATTTGGGGGCCAAGATGTTCTATGTTTGATGTTACTATAGGCTGTGAGATTTAGGAACACTCTTTAAAATTCAGTTCTTTAAGATATCTTTTCTTTCTAATAACCACCCCAATTGTGCAAGTCCAATTTGTTTTGTGTAGATTACTATAGATTAATATATTTTCTCCTGCAGTGCCATGCTTTGTAAGTCTAAAGGAAGCTAACCCAGAATGAAGACAGTTAACTCAAAAGTTTTCCTATCCATCAGTACAGCCTTTTTTCCATACAATTTTGACACTACTGAATAATGTTCATCAACTACTCTCATGAAATCACAGATAAATGCTTTGTCTGAGACAAAGCTGCCCTTTTCAGTGAAATCTGTAGCCTGCCAAGTCAATCTGTATGTTCTCACTGCAGAAGGATTAAGAAATGGTAAATTTGTGTTATGTATGTTAAATGACAGATATCTTTTTTATTGTTTGTGTTGAAGAAGCTGTTAGGAACCCCAACTGGAATGAAATTATTATAAGCAGAGATGGCAAAATGAAGGCTGAGTTTTCAGTCTTAACTCTGCATTTCCTGATTTCCCCATCATAATATTGCATTTAGAGTAATAAAAGTCTTGTAGGCAAGTGATTGCTGACAGTAAGGATATATGGTTGTTGTCTGAGGATAGATGAAAGGATTTCCAGATAATGGTGGAAAAGTGATGACAATGTGGAGACCTTGGACATTTGAAATGGTGTTATCTGAGCAGTGGAGACCTGCCCACCAAATGCTTCAGAGGCAGCAGGAGGACCAGTCTGCCTGAGGCGTCTCAGTAATACTGTGATTCGAATGATAAATATAGCAGCAGCCACTGGAAAGGAGCGTGTGTGGAAGAAGCAGGAAGAGGTTGTGGAGGTAGCTCTTTAAGGGTGTTACGAATTAGATGAACATCAGGTACCTAAGTACGTTTATAATCTCTTTCCTGTGTCATCTGTATGTCTGTGCTGCAGATGCTGTGGCTATGCATGTTTTGCACGTACGCATATGTGTCCTGTGCATATGTATACACATGCTAATACAAAAGATAAAAGCTTAAAACATGAGTAACACGTTGCCGTGGTAGCGCATCCCTTGACTCTGAACTCCGACAGAGGCAGCATCAATGGAAAAGCCCCCAGTAGTTTGGCTAGTGCACAATAAGAACAGCTAGAATAAACAGTTGTTTAAAGATTGCAAAAAATATTTGGCAGACAAGTGAGTACCATGAGGTAAAGCTTCTAAAACTTAAAGAAGGAAATGGATCCAGGCTCTCCTTGCCTCCTGCTCTCAGAAAAGCCTGCAGTGCTGCCTTTGGTCTTGGGAAGTTCTGTTCTTTTGCGTGACAGCCAATTCTAAGCCTGATAGAGAAATTGCAAATATACTGTAGATTCATTTCCATTTTTCTTTGGTGCTACTCAGATTGTTTGACAAGGCAGTCTTGATAATACTCATTTTTACTTAAAGGATGTATGAGACATGGATTTGTTTTGGTTTAATTTTGTTCTAGAAAACAAAAAGAAGATAATTTGAGTAAGTACTCCAGCAATTAAAAACAAAAACAAACAAACAAAAAAACAGTGAATTTCCCATGTTATGATGTAGTTCCTGCTTCCCCATTTTGAAGTTGCCCATCTTTCAAATGGTTTCAAGGCAACCCAAATATTATCTTTGGCATCACTGCTGCTTTGAGAAGACTCATGATGTGCTTGGATTTCAGCAAGATTTAATTCGTGTCTCCTGGCCTTTTGTAAAGCCCCGGTGAAATCTCAAAATGTCTTCAGAATCAACTTAAAGGGAGGAGATGGTACTGCGCCGTGCTCTGGATATTACAAAGCCCAAAGTTAGAAGGCACAGGTGTCCAGAAGACTGTGGTCTCTGCCTTGGAAAAAAAAAAAAAAGCATTTAAATCTCTCAGTTTTTCATTAGTGGACTGGAAGAATAATTAACATAGATCTGTAGCCCTGCAAATACAAACTGGAAACAACTGTTTATTTTGCCTTGCAGCAGTGTGTAAAAAACTAGAGAGAAACTATTTGCCAGCTTCAGTTTGGCTGCTTGAACTGAATGCATTATGTAGCAGCAGAGGAAAAACAAAGCAAAGAGCATCACACCCCAAAGAGTTCTCAAGACCTCCAGTTAACAAAGCAACCAACGTGCAGCAGAGACAAGGAGCAGTATGTGGGGCCAGGGAGGAGGCCCTACCATGCTGTAGGGACCGTACTGGGACAATCGGGGTGCCACTGGTGTCAACTCGAAAACAGAGTATTAGCTTTAATGGTCAGTAAGTTTGTGTTCTTGAGAGTTGGAAGCACCTACCTGCAAAGCCACTTTTATAGCAGGAAAAAAGTAAAACCACATTGAGGCAATGGTAAGAGAAACGTTAGCTCTGGGAAGGCTCAAGACACAATTGCACAATAATGCAAACCATTTCTGGGAATCAATCCCATATCAGACTGGATTACTAAATGTCCTAAATATAAGCACATATTGAAACTTAGGGAATAATAATGTAGGGAATGGCCGCACAGAGATACTTAGCCTCAGCCTGGAGATGCAATCCAGGTGTGAAAACAGGAAAGTGGAAATGGAGAAGCTAATGCTGCAGTTGCAAAGAAAAAATCTGGAGTTCCAGTCCTTACCCTGGTATTCCCCAGCTCTTTCTTGCCTGTTTTTCTTTGGTTCCATGAATCTTACCTTGTGTTCAAGGCTGCATAAAAGGGATACTGAGAACCTCTGTTAACTCTCAGAGGACACGCTGCCTTCCCTAGCTGAAGACTTAAATCTCCTGTGTCTCAAAAAGCCAAGAATCTGGGTTTCAGCTCACTAAGTTATTGTTCAGTGACTAGGAAGCTTTTCCTCCCACTCCTCCGGGTGTCCTTTGGGGATACTCTGCATGTAGGGCACTTCCCAGCTCACCTTCCCTTTGGCCTGGATCGGTACCTTGCCCCTGCGGCCGCCGTGGGCTGTGTGGGGACGGAAGAGAGGCCGAGCTCAAGCTGGGTGTGAGCTGGTGTGTGCTGTAGGTTTGCAGTCGTGACTGAGCAGCGCAGGCTGGTGAACAGAGCGGATCTCTGCGCCTTGCGGGGCAAGTATCTCCTTCCTCCCCTCTGGAGCACTGCTGCCTTTCTCTTTCCCTGCTGCTCATGCAGAGACCACCCAAGCACAACAGCAAAGGGGGTCTGCAAAGCGGGAAGGCAGAGGCAACGTTGCTCCTTGTAGCACAAATGAGCCTCTCCATGTGTGGGCTTTCCTCCTTGGGATCTCCTTTATCACTCTTTGTAAGCAATCCCTGCAGCCCATTGATTGCCTCTGTCCGTGTGTCTGTGCTACCGGCCGTTTGGCATCGCTGTGCACAGTGCCAAAATAATTTTCCCAGGTGGTTACAGCATGTGACTTGTCTCTGACTCTGGCAAGATGTGTTTGCACACGAGGACCAGATTGTCTTGACATTTGTAGCATGCTGGCTCTTCCAGGGTTGTTCGTGGTCCACTATTGGCTTCTTGTTGTGTTGTGCTTCCAGTTTTCTGTCTCATCTTGCCAGTGGTTTTTCCCCAGATGTGTTAGCTTTTTTTTCTTTTGCAAGCTACATTTCAGCTAGCTCTCAGCTTGTATTTCACAGAATCACAGAATGCTTAAGGTTGGAAGGGACCTTTAGAGATCATCTAGTCCAACCCCTCTGCTCCAGGGGGGACACCTAGAACATGTGGCACAGGGTGGCATCCGGACAGGTTTTTGAAGATCTCCAGAGAAGGAGACTCCACAATCTGCCTGGGATTCTAAGAGTCATTTCTTGCAGGTTCTAGTGGAATGACTGTGTATTTCTACATACATTCCTAGAGTACAAGGAAATATCTTTGTCTTGGTGCTTGCAGAAGTTCCCAGTTTATTGTGGTTAGAAGCCTCTTACAGAACATGGGAGCTATTAAATGAGGCAGAGCCCAAGAAGGAGCACACCAAAACAAGGTTCCTCCTTCCAGACACTACTGTCTTGACATCTTTTGTCATTATCATTTGCTTAAACTAATTAGTTGCTAGTTAGTTTTCAGTGCAGATGTTCCTGCTTCCATTTGAGACAGTGTAAATGTGTGTTTCTGTAAGGATTTCTTGAGCTGCTGTTATGTGAATTCCCATTGGGTAGCTTCATTCGGCATGAATGGCCTGCAAACGCGGCAGAGCTGAAGTGCTAGTGCCTTTGGGGTGCTCCATGAGGAGCCTGTGCAGACCCCACGGCTGGCAAGCTGGCTGTCCTGCTTGCTGCAGAAGAGCAGAAGGAAGATGATGCCCATCCCATTAGGTTACTCTCTGAAGACCATGTCTCTAAGGAAGCAAACCATTTTGATTGCACCAGGATTACCTCATTTCAGTAAAACTGCTTACAGGTGTGGTGCTCTGCCTATAGAAACATAAAATAGCATTAGAGCCTAAGGGAAAAGGCAAGTACTCGTCTTAAAAAAGAGAAAACAAGAAAAGATGATATTCCTTACTGCAGTGCCTTTCCAAATACCAGGGCTTTTGGAAAACATCAGTGTTGCAGCAAGCTCAGCAGATAATGCTCTTTGCGTGGTGTTGGGATCAGGTGACTCACATATGTTCACATTTCCAGGTACTCCCTTTTGCTGCTTTTTATCAGGAGATATTTTTCAAGATCTTCCTCTTCTTTCACTTGTACAAACTCTTTTCTTTTGTCAGTGTTTCTATCCACATGCTCGCAGCTTTTCAAAGAAGGTAGCATAAAGTTATTAAACCTTCTGGTTTGAATTTTAATGTCTGTGATGATATATCACCAGTAACAATTTTCTTCTTTATGTTAATTTTTTTTCTGCATTGGTTTGAGTGACTCTGGTTTAGGTCTTTTTATTGTTGTAAAAGGTGTAGGTCAGTTTTCTGAGCAGGTTTTTTTAATTGATACTTTTGGTAAAATGATGAGAATTTTTATGCTAAGAGATGAAAAGAGATTAGAGAAGACACATTTGTTAGACAGGGCTCTGCAGTGTTAAAATGCTGTGAGTGTTGTGTCCTCAGATTTTGCAAAATGCTTCCTGCTGCCTCCTGCCTCACAAATAGGTGGTTTCACCTGTGTGTGTTACTGCCACATTTTAGGAGTGGTTGGGGTGGGATAGTACAAAGACAACAACACCGTTTATTCAGCCAAAAGCCTGTGCCCAGCTGCGCCTGCACCATCAGGCCCTTAGCTGTTAAGCTTTTAGAAACCTAGAATAATAAAGATTTTAGTGACAATATGTTGAGATGAAATGCCAGCTTCTTTAGCAGATGGGGGAGCAAGGAGAGACAAAAGCTGTTTTACTTGTATATTATCTTCCAGAATGCTACTGGGTTCGCAGTTTTTTTGATGAGAAGCCTTTTTTTTCCCCTGTACCCTTTGCTGCTAGATAAAGATGGTGTTAGTTTAGTTGCTTGTCACATGCCAACTTTATAGTTGAGCTAGTGCAATACAGGGTATCAGGATAGTGTCTGTAGCCCAAAGTTGGTTGTCTGCAGGATAGATTTAATGAAAATGACTGCCATTATGAATGCTGTATGTGAGAGTGAATTGGGGATCTTCAGCATTAAAAGCGTGAGCAGTGGGAGCTAAAACTCTTCAGCTTGGATGCTTGTCCTGGGTCATCACCAGTGCATTAAAACGTAAACACAGATGACACCTAGAACGAGTATTTTGAACACTGACTGAAAGGCTTATTCATATTCCGTTGGATTCTATGGAGGGGGCATAAACACCATGCCTAGTTCCCAGGATAAATTTGTATGTTTATTGTTCCCTACTGTACTTCCCAGTTCTAGATATGTGTCTCATTAAACAAGTTCTCTTCTCAGTGTAATTGCCTTTTCCTGGGCATTTGCACAATGTGAGTCAGAACAATACACTGCTTCTTTACAGCTGCTTTACAAAACCAAATGGTAACCTGATTTAAAACAGGTTTTAAAACATGAGCTGCCATGGCTGCAGATTGGCGAGCGCCAAGCTCCCTTGCTCGGTACAAATGCTATTCCTGATTGAGGGAAGAAGAGTGCTTTAAGAAATTAATATTCATGTATGTAGGAAAACAGCAATTACAGTTCTAGACATGTAATTTGTCCCTTGACAGCCCATATCCCTTTCAAATCATTGTTCCTTGAAAATAAATCCTCAGGCTGCCTCCCAAAGTCAGGTAAAGAGATGAGAAAGAGGAATGGTCAGATGTCTGGGTGGGTTTCACTCCACTTTCACTCCCATAACACAACTGTTAACTGTTCGAGTTGCAGTTTTATAGGTAGCTCAGGGCTTTTGTTCATGGAAGCACCGTATACCTGACAGGTTGTTTAAAAATACCACAAAATACTTCCACATGCCTCATAACACGAATTCAGAAAGGGAAGTTAAAAATTAAGTCTTAGTCCTACAAATATGTAAGCATATAAGCAACTTAGAGCCCATGGTTCATCCATTTAAATAAGCATCAAAACCAAAGAGAGTACTCACATGCTGAAAACTAGTGCTTGTGATGCAGAATTTTTAATTTTATGTTTCTTAGAATGATGGAAATGCCACCCTAGCTAGGCTGCTCCCTGCCATATTGTGTATTCAACTTGTCTCTGACTTTAATGCCACTTACAGCTCTAAAAAAACACATTTCTGGCTGTCATATTTTTACTGTTAAATCCTAATTATTAAATTGAAATAAATTTACTCAACTATAAGTTCCTAGGTATGTGTGTACCTGCTGGAGTGCTTTGAGTATTTTTATGGAGTTTATATAGCTTCCTTCCTGTAAGTTGCTGCTTGTGACTTCTTTTTCCTTTGTGAGGAAAATGTTCATTTTGATAAATAACATTGTGTGCCTTTTGGAGGGCATCTAAGTAAAATTAAGCAAAATGACATTTTTGATCAAAAGTAAATGAAGACTAAATAAGAACTGTCAGTCTGTGGTTCTGGGAGCAGAAAAATGGGCGGGTGGGAAGGAGTATGAAGCAGCTCAGAAAATCTCACTGTGGACTCCCTCTAGGCAGATGGATTAAAATTCCTAAGAGTTTAACCTGGACTGAGGGCCTTGGCTAAGAGAGTGTCTGACAGCGTAATGACAGCTCCAAAAAGCGGCGCGGAGCTAGGAAGCACAAGGGGCAGGATGCCGGGAGCCGGGCTCTGCCGCGTGGAGTGCCCTGCCTTCGGTGCTCCCTGTTGCTTCAGCGCGTTTAGGGCCTCACAGTTGCACATTTCCCAAACAATATGCCAGTTTCATTGGGTGCTTTGTACCATGGATTGTGGGGAAGGCTGGGGGAATTATGGAAACAATTATTTACTGACAGTTTGTTGGTTGGGAGCAACCGTAGGCTTTCTGCAGACAGAGTTCCTCCGCAGGTACAGGCAGGATGCAGCTTAGGAGCAGGCCAGACAGGAAAACCTGAGTTTGGATGAAAATTTACTGCAAAAATTTACTGCTGTTGCACTGTTTTTATAATTAGAGNGGCAGGATGCAGCTTAGGAGCAGGCCAGACAGGAAAACCTGAGTTTGGATGAAAATTTACTGCAAATCACACTGCTGTTGCACTGGTTTTGTAATTAGAGCTCGTTGTTCCTCCTTTGTGCTCATGGTTCTGCACAGTGCTTGCATCACAACAGTCACTGGCCTGTCTTCAAATGGTATTTGGGGGATGATACCCATCCCACAGCCTCAGTGTCTGGCCTGGAGCCTCTCTCTGAAGAGTCCCAGTCCTCCGTGTTCGCACGAGCACTGAAGGTGGCCCGGTTTGGGGCTCTGGCTGTGCCTGCCCTCAGCAGTGCAGGGACCTCTGCCCCACTCGCTGGCAGCAGAAGATGCCGGGGTGGCTCCTGCGCTGCCCACGCAGCTCAGCTCTGCAGATGGGCTCTGCGGGCAAAAGGAGAGTCACCCCAGCCTTGGGAGGGTGCCGGTAAATTGCTTATGAGACTGCAGAAGAAAAGGTTATGTTTTGAAGCGGTTGCTTAAATCCTGCAAATAGATGTTCTGGTGTGAACGCCTACACTCAGGTATTTAAGACTATGAGTCTACATGGGCTTGTGGGTCCTTAGAAAACTGCATAGTAAAAACCCAGCGTGTGCCAAGCTCACCATTCACTCATGCTCATGCACACTGCTGATCCCAGCCCCTAAGGGCTGCAGGACACTAAAAATGTCCCGTACTTTCAAGGGACACAGATTTTTGTGCTCTTTTCCGATTAATAGCAAGCTTCTTTCTATCTGCAAGCCCTGGCTCAATGAAGAGTGTTCCAGTCCCTCATGCTCCCAGAACAGGCCAGGAGGCCGTGAGCAGGAAGGTTTTTTTGTACCCAGAGGCCCGAGTGATAGTTAAACCTCAGCAGTGTCCCAGGTGGGCTTGAACTAGTGGGAGCCCTAGGGCTGCGGCAGCAGCAGCAGGTTGCTCCCGTCCTTGTCTCCAGTGTCCGTGTCCTCCCTTGCATGAATGGGGGGGCCGGAACGCGGGGCCTGAAGCCGCTCCCGGGCACATCCCCGTGCTCCAAACGAACGGGACCGCGGGCTGGGCTGCCGGCAGGGCTGGGGTTCTGCAGACCGGGCTGGGCCAAATGCTGCACGGCGGCTCCGGGGCTCTGCAGCCTGGAAATTCTCTGCCATCCCGATTCTTAATTGACTGCTTCTTTGGGAGTAAATTACATTGGAAAAGAAATAGTAAAATAAGGCAGCCAACTTGGGGAGATAGCCATCCAGAAATCTGCTTCCTTTTGGCTTTAAGTGTGCCAATGTGGCATAAGGGCTAGCAACACTTCTTTCAGTAAAAGCTTGAACTGTGGAAGTTTGGATATGTGAGAGGTGAGCCTGGAGCGGTGAGGTTGCCTCTGTGTGTTTGGTCAAACGCCAGCACTCTGGGCAGCCTGTGCCTGAACGAAAGGACAAATGAAAGGGTAAGCTGACCAGCCAAAACATCCTAGCTCATAAATAAAACAATTTTCCTTAAAAACAAAATCAATGAAATAAAGTCCCAGTGTAAATATTGAAAGGTCCAAAATATCCCTCAGCCTCTTGAGTGATACGGTTCATGTCTTCCTCTAGCACTGACATGGGAAGTGGCAGAATTTCTCCCTGCAGGCTTGGGGGCAGAAGATGGTGTGACCCACGATGTCGCTTTTGCTTACGAAGAGATTGGCAGGAGAGAAGCATGGTGTTTGCATAGGCCCTAACGTTTCCTGTTTGTTAATGTCTTGACTATTTAATTTGATTTGGTTTGCTGTGGGTCTTCCAAACACATTTTTATTTGTGTATTTATTGTACATATTTCAAAAGAAAACTATCTGTAGTAAGATGATAGTCTAGGATAATCAAATTTCGTCATCAGAAACTGTCCAAATTTGGTGTTAGTGGGCTCACTATGGTTTGCTCAAGTGGATCTGTCTTGTGTACAGTATTTCAATAGTACTTCAATATCTGAGGAATTATTCTGATGAAAACAATCAAGCTTCCCTATGCTTATACTTAAAAGAAAATCAAGTAAACACAAAGCGCCTGGAAGCTGGCAATATTTACTGAAAATGAGCAAACTTTTTCCCATCTATCCCCATATAAAAAGCATTTTTGTGACCTGTGAAACTTAAGAAGTTTTTTTTTTTCTCTGCCTTGCCTTTGTGTGGATTCTCTGCTGTCTAATGTTGTGGCTGAGTGTGCCCTGCAAGCTTTCCCTCAGCATGTAAGCTAACCGTCTGTCAGGCTTCTAGCAGACAGCCTGCCAGCACAAAACACCTGGAAACTCAATATCTCTTTCACTTTTTTCCTTTTGTCTGATTTGACAAAATCATCTGGTGTGTCCCTGTATTATTGCAGGGAAGAGCCTGACTGTGGCAGAGAAACACTCCATTTGAGAAAATGGAGCAGTTCTGCAGCAGTCTCACTTCTGTATGTGGCCATCTGGAGAATTACAGTTTGGAAACGCAAAATCCTCCCCAACAAAGCTGAAAGAATTCGTTACTAATAATACGGAGCTTTTGAGCAGAGAGTCTCCAGTGCTTTGTGGGGAGAACAGAACCAACGTCCGCGCTTCTAAGAGTGAAAGCGAAGGGGATGCAGTGGCCGAGGCCACCCCGGAGGCAGGGGCAGAGCTGGTGCTGGACCCTGCATGTCCCGAGTCTCCTGTGACTGTCTGGTGTCCACCCGCCCCTAGGGCCCACGGGAGGGCTTTGCGTGTGCGAATGCATCTGTTACCTGCAAAGGCAGGCGCAGATCGGAGGCACGCACAGCCAGCCTCTGCCCCCATTTTCATGCTGAAGATTAAAGCAGCTCTGCAGAAAGTGTATTTCAAGTTTCTGTCGTACAAATATGCTGCTAATTAGGGATGTAAAGGGGCTGAACTCAGCTGCAAGGCTGCTGCTCTTCCCCAGCGCAGTGTTGCCTGCCAGCATTGTTAGCACTCACACTAACCCCTCATTGTCTGCTTTCCATCTCGTTGGGGTCCTGAGCATGCACAGAAGAAAAAGGAGGATTGATGTCTTTATATTGTCATTTCTGGCTGTCTGCAGGGCACCCTTCAGCCATTTTCAGCAGTGCTCAAAAGCATGCTCTGCTGTTTTTAATCTTGTTTTGCTTTTTGTTTTTTGCTGGTAGCACTCTGTCATGCCCAGAGACCTTTTTTGTTTTTAATTTTTACTTCTGTAGCTGTGCGATTCTACCTTATTAACTTGAATTCTGCTTCTAGTCTCACCCTTCCCAGGGTTATCTGTTATAATGGGTAAAAAAAAAGTGCATATGCCAGCAATTCCTACTAGTAGTTTTAATGTGTGTTAGGCAAAGAGCAGTGCTCAGATATCATACAGACCTGGTAAATGAGAGACAAATTCTGCAGTCTTCAATCAGCTTAAGTGGGAATATTGTTCCATTTAAGTATCACAGAATATGAGTCACTATTTTTGTGTTGGGGGATTTTTTTTTTTAATACATTTTAGGATCTTCTGGAGAAAAAAAATAATGTTTTGCATTCTACAGAATAATGTTTTAAATAATGATTGAAAAAGCAGCAGCCATGCTGCTGACTCGCAGTAGCATTAGCTATTAAAAACATATTTAAATTCACGCAAATGAAAATGCTAGCTTATGGAAAAGCAAATTAGCCTATTTTAATAATGGGTTTTGAAGAGTATTGCTTTCATCCATTTAGAACTTTGTTTATAAGCTTAACTGTAAAAGATCAAGCTGCTTGCCCGTGTTGGGCAATAACGTGCAACTTTAACCGCTTTCCAGCAAAAATACTATTGGCCTTCGCTTGACTGCTGTGCGGTGACTCCGGGGTGTTCAGGGGGAGCTGCTGCTCCTTGCAGTGCTACTCTGAGCTTTTGCCAATCAAAGGCAAAATGATTACATGATGTCAAAATAATCAGTGATTACTGCTCTGCAGCTTTAGTTCCCTCTTTTTGTAAAATAAATGGACTTGTTCTTGTGGTTTCTGTGCCCGCATATGTATTTCTGCACACTGAAGTAAATCTTTCTTGCCTGTGCATGTCACCCTGATAGGCATTTTGGTACAATTTTTTTTTGCGGTGCAAGATTCTGTTGGACCATAATGGGCCAGGTTCTGGGAACTGCTCTGCTCAGGAAGCCCCCCGAGAGCGCAGGATTCCTGCTGCTGCTCGGCAGCGCAGCTGCGGCACCGGCATTTCCCGAGAGCCGCGCGATGGCCGCTGCCCTCCCTCCGCGGCGCCAGCCCCCACCATGCGCGAGAGAGGAGAGGTGTGAGTGCAGCCAAAGCCAGTTAAAAATACCCCTGAGAAGCCAGCAGTTACTCAGTTCCACCGAGAGCAAAATACTGGGCTGCATGTGCGTCGCAGCCGGCAAGCTGCAGTGCAAGGAGGAAGATGTTTTGCCTGCACTTCGGTAGTCCCTAGCAACACCACTCGATAAAGCCCTGCTCTGGTTTCCGAGGGCCGGGCTGAATTTTCTGCTCAGTATTTCTGACCCTAGAAGCCCAGTGTTTGTTTACTGGAGGGGGAAAAGAAAAGGCAAAAAAAAAAAAAAAAGCACGGTTACATCTTTAAAGCGTGGCTGCTGGGTTGGCAAACAAATGCTGGGAAGGGCGGCTGCGCTGAGGCTGTGCAAAAAGAAAGTGATTGTTATTCATTAAGCAGATGACAGCAATGGGAGTAAAGGGGATAAAACTCGAAATCTGAAACCACCTGCTTTAATTTTAGCCCTAATTGAAGCGAGTGCCCATGATGTTGCCAGCGCACATATCAGATTTGCCTGCCCAGCTCTCACTGATTCCTGCAGCCGCAAGCCCCAGCCCCCTGTCTGCGCTGTGCGAGGAGGGGATGGATCTCCCGGTTGATGGCAGGTTGTAACGGGCATTTTGGAATCTGTTTGTTTCCTTCCAGGAGCAAAACGCAGCACAGCCTGGCTCCCGATATGCAGATGCTTTAGTCATTAGCGAGGTTTCTGTGACTACAGCTCTGTGTCCTAGCATGGGCACACTTATCTCTTTTGTTCCTTGTTAGAAGCACTGATGCTTTTCTAGCTCCTTTTTTTCTTTTTCTCTCATTCTCTCTTTCTCATTCTGTCTCGCATTGATCTTGCTGAGATGCAGAAAAACAATCAGATCCAGACCTCTGGCATATTCCACCAAAATCCCTCGCAGGCTGGGCCGAGGCGGTGGTGGCCGCGGGGGCTGCAGTGTGGCGGCTCTGCCGCCGCCTCGCCTCGCTGCAGCGCAGCAGTCGTCATCGGGAGTGCGGCGCTCGCGCTGCAGCGCAGTCAGCATTTAGGGCCTTAGTGTTTGGAGGGTTTGCTAAGGAGGTTTTGCTCCAAATGGACGGGCTCTGCAAAGCTGTCTGCTTGTGCTCTCTAATGCAGGGATTCTGGTGAAATAAGGGAACTTTCCAACTGGCAGAGAGGGTCTGATCCTTCACTAAACTCCCTGGATATTTTGCCATTGAGTTAAATGGAAGCAGGGTATCGCTGTCAGTTCATATTCCACTATGCACAGTGCAGGGTGCAGAAGCCTGAGAGCTGGGGAGCTCCCAGCAGAATCAGCAAAGGCAGGAAGAGTCTTGACCTCAGCTGCTCAATGAAATTCTAGAGCGGGCGCATTAACGGCCTCTCCTTGAGCTGTTCAGCACGGATTTATACTGCGTGTGTTTGTGTGTTTATGCCAGCTTTCATGAGCTGTGAAGAGCTCTTTTATGATTTCCTGCAATGATATCTAGTCAGTACGCAAATAAATAAAGGAATACGCCAGGAAGTGGGGGGCAGGTGAGCTGCGCGACGGCCGCACGGGCTGTCTGCAGGGCTGCTCCTGGCGGGGAGGTGCCATGAGGCCCCCATGGGCTGAGCTCCGAGCCTGGCCACTCGCGGCGCAAGGCGCTGGGGCAGCGTCCCNGGGCGCATTAACGGCCTCTCCTTGAGCTGTTCAGCACGGATTTATACTGCGTGTGTTTGTGTGTTTATGCCAGCTTTCATGAGCTGTGAAGAGCTCTTTTATGATTTCCTGCAATGATATCTAGTCAGTACGCAAATAAATAAAGGAATACGCCAGGAAGTGGGGGGCAGGTGAGCTGCGCGACGGCCGCACGGGCTGGTGGGGAGGTGCCATGAGGCGCCCGTGGGCTGAGCTCCGAGCCTGGCCACTTGTGGCGCAAGGCGCTGGGACAGCGTCCCTGCTCACTGCTGGTCAGCATCCCCCAGCAAGGGCCTCCTCGTTCCTCAGCATCCCTGATCACTGGCAGCTCTTAGTGTCAGATCAGAAATCCTCAAAGGGCTGCGGCAGGAACCGCCTGCAGCGCTGAGCACCAGGAGCTCTGCTGGAGTCTAGTGGGCATCGCTCATCCCACGTGGAAGGTCTGCGCTTCATGGGGCTTAGTCTCTCACTGGGCACCTTCCACATGCTAATAACGAGGAAGGAACAGCATCATCCGTGCAGCTGGGGTGTAGCACACAGGTAGTGGGTAAATTGCCAGCAGAGTCCTCTTTTGGCCCGAAGCTTAGATATCTGCAGTGTTAGACAAGCCTTAAATGTGTGGCAGAGTGTACCAGATTATCTCCCTGGCCTGCAGTCAGTTTATAGAGTAGGTTGCAGAGTTTTCCCCTTCGCAGTCTTTTTCTCATTGTTACAGTATAATATCTGTATTAGAATCATGAATTATTGAGAAAATAACCAGATTATGAGCACTTACTTAAAAAAAAAAAAAAAAGTGAATGTCAGAAAATAATGATTCCTGGAATAGCATCTTTGGCAGTCTTTCCTCTATGTATTCTGGATGATGAAGAATACCCCCAGAAACAGGCTGTCATGTTGTTTCTGTGTCTTCTTACACACAGCTAAATTAAAACTGAATGCTAGTTTCTATCTTCAGCCAGCAAATATTTTCTTTTTATGTGCATTTAAATACTATATTCTCCTTTTATTTACCAATTCATTGGCTGTAGTAAATGAAGTCAGTTGTGTGTTGCCACGCGCTCCCAGTGCATGACGCCTCTGACCAGCACGGCTTTCCTGCACAGCAGAGCCGCGCTGTGCCTGCGAGCAGGGACGTGGTGCTGCGTCCCAGCAACTCCTCGTCCACAGACCGGAGGGTGGCAGCTCCTGCGCTCCTGGATCTTGCTGCAGGAAGGAGCCAGCATGTGGCTTGTGACTGCTCTAGATCTAGGTGTAGCATCAGAGAGCTTCCTCCTTAGGCCTAGTAGATCTGCATCCGTTTCTTTTGCAGAAGGGGACTCTTGTGAACCTACAGCTCTGAGCATGGCACTGGTTTCAGTGTCACCAGCTGGTGGCCTTTCAGCAGGACCAAAAGGACCTGAATTCTTATCAGGGCTCTTGCTCCTTTGAGAACTGTGCAGCCAGCAGATGCTTTGCAGAGAAAGAGAACATTATTCAAGAACAATCTGGTGTTTATTAATCAACAGGAATTCAGTGTTTGAGGCCCTTAGGCAGGGAAAGCAAAGGAGAGCACCTAAGAGAAGCCACGCAGGGTTTGCTCTGCTTGTGGCACTGAGGAGCAGATCCCTCGCGGCACTGGGCAGGATTCGGGGTGCTCGTGCTGCAGTTGGGTTGCCTGTGCCCCGGGCAGCAGACCTTTCACCTGCTCCCTTGTGTTGCCCCATAAGTGTCTGGATTTGTTAAGCTCTATTTAGCCTGCAAGTTCCCTGGGCATTTAATTTTAGGTGCCTGCGTAGGCTCAGAAGTGCCACTTCTGGGAAGATAGGCACTTAGACCTTATTTAAACCTATGTTTCTGGGTTTTGTGAGGTAGGCATCTGGAGTTTCTTTATTCCCTTGGAGAAGACTGATAATTACATACGGACAAGACTAACAGCCATGAGCCTGACCTGCTGCCTTGTGGTCAGTCCTCTCGCTCAGGACGTGGGAGCTTGGGGTCCGGGTCCTGTTCATGCTGAGCAGTTTGTCCCAATCCTGTGTGTATCTCAGGAGAGCACCTAGCCAGCTGCCGTGCTGCCGTGCCAGGAGGGAACAGGGCAAAGAGAGGGCCTGGAAAGAGAACTGACCGGAGAGCTGTAGCGGGGATGCTTGAGGGGCAGGAGGTCGCACACCTTGCTCCCCAGAGAGCACTGCGCATTTTACACTAGGCACCAGCACCAGGAAGCACCAGCCTGAGATTGTCTGGTTTTCCCTTCGCAGCTTCTTAGAGATGCCATCTGTTCCCCATTTATTGTATAAGTTATTTAGGTGGCCGTGTGAGACAGACAGGATTGCCCTCTGGGCTTGAATGCCTTTGATGAGGCACTATCTGAATTTAACACTGGAATTAAACAGACTTGATTTTATTGCCTTCATGTATTCTAATGCCCATGAAGTCATTAAAACTTCATGTCTGCTCGTTGATGGGATTTTTTTCCCTGTTGTCTTGCTGAAGTTTCTGTTATATGCTGGTGTTAGTAAATATTTTGTATACCGACATGCCTGCTTGACTGAAAAATCAACAGCTGTCTTCCCTGCCCCATTCCAGAGACCACATAAGCCCTTTTGTGTATCACAAATGCAAGCGTGTCAGGGAAAGTCGAACAATTCATGTTTTTCATAAAGATATTACTGAAATTGTCTATGTGAACATAAGGTTTCTCACGCTGGTACCACCGTGGGCATGAAACACTCGTGTACTTTAGGTTTGGCTGCCCTAATAGGAGGGCCCCTGGCGTAACCCAGTCCAGGGGGGCCGTGGGGTGGGCGTTGCGACCAGCCGCGCACAGGCTGCCAGCAGGTCACTGCAGCGGCGCCGTGCGAGTGCTCGGGGCATAGGTGCTGCCTGCTGAAATTGGAGCCAGGCGGGAGCAGCACAGAGGAGGACGGGAGATGTGTGCGCTGGCGCTTCCGGGGCTCGCGCGTGGCTCCCAGCTCTCCTGGCAGCCTCGGGGCACCTGGCATTTGGTAACAGCTCTGTCCATTTCTGTCTCGCAGATTGATGAACTCCCCGAAGGAGCCGTGAAGCCTCCAGCAAACAAATACCCCATCTTCTTTTTTGGGACCCATGAAACGTAAGCGAATGAACATGATCTGTCCTTTGAAAATATCCTCTTCCACTTCAGCCTAAGTCAGCTCCCATGGCTTTACTGGAACGAATCCTGACTGAAACCTTTGGGAGACTAGGGTTAGCTGCTCTCTTCTGTATTTACTAACACATGGGAGTGGAAGCTGCAAGTAGGTGCAAATGCTGCTGCCAGGATGGTGTGCCATAGTCTGAACATAAATAATAATCAGCTTCTGTGTTTTCTGTAAATAGAAGTTTCAGCATAAATTTAGTAAAGGATCATCTGAACTCCGATGAGGGGCAAAATAAATTTTCCTTGGAGCAACACAGTAAGAGACACCAGCCTGTTGCATTCAGACATCTTTGGGCTCTTGTGTGACAGCTTGCCTGGTGCCTGTTAAAATGAAAGGGAGCAGAGCTGACCACAGTGTCTCACACAGTCCTCAAATCGCTTTAAAATACATGTATTCTTTTGAGACTTGTGATGGGGATATGGTAGGACGGAGCTCTCACAAGCGATGAAAGAACTGAACCAGCTGACCTTATAGGGAGAGAAAAGGACTGGAACAGAAAGGCTATCGTGGATCTCTCAGTAATTGCTAGGAAGTACAGAAGTTCAAAATTATAATGTAATAGCCCTTTGCCTTTTTTTAAACTGTGTGCTGAGCTAGTTAAAAAAAAAAAACACTATTTCCATTTTGTATGAAATGTTTGCTTTTCAGAAGCTTCCTTTTCTCAGAAAATGTGTAGGAAAATGTTTTTCAGAAACATGAAAAATGAAATGCAATTAAAAATAAAATTCTGATGATAATATTTTTAGAATTTCAAAGTTGCATTCAAAATTTGTTTTCAGATGGTAACATTATTTCAGAACATAATATGGCCCACAGCTCATAAATTATTTTTCATGCTTAAAGGCTTTAAGGGCATTTTTTACTTAATAAAGATCAGACTAGCGTCATTTCTCATTAAGGTATCTTCTCCTTTTGCTGTAATGAAACAATTTGATATTTCAATATGTTGCAATCCACTACTGTCATGAAATTATCCAAAAAGAATAAGGATAATTTTAAACATATGATATGCAAAGTCAGAAACCAAAATATAATTTTATTTTTTTCTGGATCAAAACTTTATTTGAGAAGCATTTTGAGAAAAATAATCTGTCCAATTTTATTCTAAAACAAATGAATCCCAAACTGCTAATCTCATTTGTTCTGGACTTTATTAGCCTGTGATCTGGCTGTAACAGCTGAAACGGGAAAACATTTTGTAGTGACTACCTTAATAATTTACAGACTACAACTGTTAAAAAAGAACCGTAGATTTCAGCTCATTAGTTTTATAGCAGAACAGTAGAAACTGTTGTACCCTCCCAGTAACAACATATTTCAAAAATATTTTACAATTACAGTACAATTTTTTTTCAGTTCTTGCTATACTTGGAGACTGTAGAAGTATTTCCACATGCTACTGTTCAACTAAATTAAGGTGGCTCATTCTAAGTTTCACAAGGTTTTCATTTGTATTTTGGATTATGAACATTTGTATGCATGCTTGACGATAAGGAGACATCTCTCAGTATTAGGAAAAGTGTGCATAAAATATCTTTTCCAGATCCGTTACTCTGTTGTTGCCTTTAATATTAACAAGACGTGTATATTTTTGGAGATCATGGTTTGGCTTTTAAATAGAAATGCATTCTTGGCCTTGCAATTTATAATTACGGTATTTCTCAGTGAGACAACTGAGTTTGGATTTGGTTTTGTCTCGTGCGTAGTTAAGGGGAAGGAATTTCTTTCTCCAGAGACTTGTCATCTAAGGCCTTTATCCACCAGTGCTGGTAAGTTTTTTGGCCAATGGGATGATTTAATTGAATGAAACTTGGCACATTCATAAATGCTAGGAGGAATCAGAGCATAAATTAATCGGAAATTGTGTTTACAGCAAGGAAGAAGTATGATTCTTTGATTAAGGAATTAGATAAAGTATTAGAGACTCAAGAGAGATGAGTTTTCCTCTGTATCCTGTTGCCAGTTTGCATTTGACCTTGGGGAGCTCCCTGTGCCTCAGAACCCCAGCTGTAAAAAAGAGCTCACCTACCCAGTGAAGATGTATGAGAATAAATGTGTTAAAAATGCTGGAGCTCCAAAATACCAAGATAATAGAGACCACAAAGTTAACAGTAATGCAAAGATCATCAGGAAAGTAGGACAGTGAGTATGAAGAGCGTTGTGACTTGCTCAGCAGCGATATATGTTGATGACAGAGAATCTTCCATGTGGGAATGAACTATTTTTTTCGTCTTCACTATTTTTAATGTAAACTATGTTTAAACATCCCAGTACCTTGAGACAGGGCACAGAAAATATACCAGATAGCCAGTGAAAAAGAAATGATGCTGTCTTCTGTTGTATCTATGAAGTTAACATTTTACTGTAGAATATGTAGAAGAAGCAGGAAAGTACACCACTTCTTTTTTTTTTTTCTCTCTCTTTTCCTTGCACTGAGATGCTGGCAACTGAAACTAGTTGGCCTAGTGCACAGCTGACCTAGGCAGCAGCAGAACCCGAAACAAATCTCTCCTTCGCTGGGCTGTCTAAAAAAATATTGGCCACAAGCACCCTGTGTGTCTCATTGTTTTCTTGTGTTACTCATCTGCCTATACTCACCCATTGTTTCTGGTCTTATATGAAATTTTAAGATTTGGGAGAAACAGAACATTTTTATTGTGTTTGCTCAGGATTAGTATGTGGGGGGCTTATTCCGTGAGAGAAGCTCCCAGGCCTGATGGGCAATAATAAATGTCACTGTGTTTTCTGTCCAGTAATATAAGGCATGAGTTTTGGCTCAGGAGTTCTAGGCATTCCTTACATGCTTTAACTTTTCAGATGGTATTATTTTTAGGCCTTTCTGGATTTGTAACACGTAGGATTGGAAGTTTGTTCTCTTGCTATCGCAGGCAATTACGTCATATAATCCCTTTCATAAATTGTTCAAGTGCCAATTCCCAGCAGTAGTTAATATAATAAATGAGACTTGTTTTAGTTGTTTCTAGAGAGACTCAGCATGATTTTGCAACATCAAACATTGGGGTGGTGAGCCAATCCATAAAATCAGACTCACAGCAGTAACTCAGAGCCAACATGTAAAAAAAAATTCAATGGAATGAGCAGAAGAATAGGGAAAACATTTGCACTGTTAATGTTTTTAATTTGAAGAGAAGGAATTAAAGTCCTTTTTTGAATGCTACCTTTGTTAAAATGCAGTGCGTTCCTGGGGCCCAAAGACCTTTTCCCATATAAAGAATATAAAGATAAGTTTGGGAAGTCGAACAAACGAAAAGGATTTAATGAAGGCCTGTGGGAAATAGAAAACAACCCTGGAGTAAAGTTTACTGGATATCAGGTAAATGAGTTTCCCTTCTATTCCTCCTTATCTTTCTTATTTTCCTTTTAGAAGACTTCTTATCTATGTAAACATTGGATGAGTGGTGATGTAAGGTCCTGGTTTTGGTGAAGAGTTAGCTAGGAAGCTTTCCTAGCTGATGATAGGAGTGTAATCATGTAATATAAAGAAAAATGTGGTCTTGCACTCTCTGAGAAACTGAACTTTAATCATTACTGCAGAGCCCTTTGCCTTCTGTGATATTCTGGGGTGGCGAAGTGGAAAATTCTGCAGCAGATTTAGCTGAATTAAAAATGGAAGGTTTTATTTACTGCAGTATAAACATGAATAATTTGTGACTTCTTATTTCTGTTGTTTGTTTTTACATCAAATTCGGTGTATTTTATGCAGACCGCAAGGTCACCGCACTTGAGATTTTCCAGCAGTAATGTATAAGGCATAGGACAGCACCGCTCAAGTTGAGGACTGGAAGGTGGAGGTTTGAGCTGCCAGCAGGCGAGAGGAGCTGCTGTGCAACAGCTCTCCCTGTTGGACAGTGGGGACAAAGAGCCAGTCGAGCTGGGGAGGAGAAAGGCAGTCGGCGGGCTGCAGGAAACCAGAGAGCTTCTATCATTAAGAAAAGATGGTCCTTTGAAGACAGGAATCGCCTCCAAAAGATGAGGAACACCTATTACATTATTAGCACAAAAGTTTACGAACCAGTGACTCGACCCACCTGCAGACAAGCTGTGGCTCCGCTGTTCCTGGTTTGTGTTTTCAGCCCAGCAGATGTTCTTGGCACTCTTGGGGATATAAAAAAAATCTCGGAACGGGCTGTGGGAGATGGACTGTCAGGGAGCTCTCGGCCTTCTGCTCAGTATTTGCTCTTTGCTGTCACAGAGATCGTGCCCTTTGCGGGGTTTGTAACAGCCATCTTTTTCTCCAGTTACCTCTCTCCTGTATGCAGCCAAAACTTGAAAGTTTCCTCAGTTTTGCCCAAATTAAACCATGCCATGTCTCTGCACCGAGCAATCCTTAGTTCTTCAGCAAACACACTTTTGCTATCAAATTTTCCAATTCTGTGCAAATCCCTGAGAAGGTGCTATCACACAATCACATCTGATAACTCTGTTCAAGAGATGAGTGCAAAAATTGCCTCTGCAGCCCTTCTTGATAATTGTAAGAATAATCTTAGCTCTTGCAGACTAAAACGATTGAAGTGTAAACTGTCTGTTATCAGTATTTTTGTGTTCGGTGAAGAACAAAAGTTAATTAATAGATTACAGTGATACTCTTGTTATTGTTGTTGTTATTTTTTTATTGTTGTTTTATTTTAAAGGCAATTCAGCAACAGAGCTCATCAGAAACTGAGGGAGAAGGAGGAAATACAGCAGATGCCAGCAGTGAGGAGGAAGGTGATCGGGTAGAAGAGGATGGAAAAGGCAAAAGAAAGAATGAAAAAGCAGGCTCAAAACGAAAAAAATCCTACACTTCAAAGGTTGTCTCTGAGCTTTTCCATTGTTACTCATGTGCATTTACAATGAAGATGCAGTGCAGTTCATGGCAATCTGTCTTTTCTTCCCTAGCATTTTGATTCCAATACCATAATGATACATTCAGCCAGGCCGAGGAAAGTGATCTGGCTATTGAAACACTGTGCTCAGTTGTGGAGCCTACACTTTGAGGAGCTGGAAGTACAGGAAACAGTTCAGAGGGTCTAGAGGGAAATCTTCGCAAAGTTAGCCAGAGGAGCTCATGTTTTGGAGGAAAGCATTGGGAGGTTTGATCACTTTGTATAGGTATTTCCACTTAAAAAGCAGGAAAAATGCTATAGGAGCCTGCCTCCTGGGAGAGCTCTAGCTTTGCTCTCCTGTCTCCACATGTGAGTGTTCCATGAGCCTTGGAAGAAGATATGGCAGGGTCATGTGTGCCCAGTTGCTCCTGTTGTAGCTACATATAAAACCCTTCAATACTGTATCCAGAGAGGAAGGGAGGAAGAACTAATTCTGTAAGCAGGGAGTGGGATGCTTAATTAGGAGATAAAGCACCTGTATTCTAGGACCTGTCTGCCAGGGAATATTGAAGCAGCAGCAAAACTGGGAAGGTTAAGAGTAATATGCCTCAGACTGCCTCAGAACAGCTGGCCTGCATAATTCCCTGTGTAGTGACAAGAGCTGGTTCAAATCTGCACCTCTCTTGTCACTGGAGTGACATTTTCTCCAGGTCTGTGTGTGCCTCCAAGTCTGGCCTCTGCTTCCACTGCCTCCCTTTGCTCCTTCTCAAAAGTGCAACTGAGTCGCATTCGTTTGCATTCGTGTTATTCTACTGAAAGCGAAAAATAAATTAAATGAAAAGAAACAATTAAACCAATTTGATCTGGGCTTAGTTTGGGGGAGAGGGTGAATTTTAATTTTACATCCACTGAACAAAATGTATGAAGTAATTCCACCCTCTTTGTATGTTTTACATTAGAAATTCAGGTCTGATTTACCATCTTTTTTCCAGAAGACTCTGGGCAAACAGAGGATTAGGAAAATGGTGGCTTAATGCCACAATTGATCCTTTTGTACTGTAGAATTGCATAACATAAAGGGAACAGGAAAGATGTATTGGTTCCACATGGCTTTAATGTTAATATATTAAAGCTGACAGCACTAAAAAAAGTATGGAAAGCAGCTCTGTTAATGTTATTCTCATTTTACATCTCTGTGTTTAATCAAAACTTTTGTCAAGCTGGCACCATCTGTTTCATTAACAAAACCTACAGGTGACCCAACACTAATACCCATCTCCTATTACTGTGTCTGCCTTAGTCGGCTGTGCCGACAACCTGTGTTGAACTCAGAATTTCTCCCTTTTCTTCCCTGATGCCAGTAACTCCATCTACTTCACCTGAAACATGTTTTTCACCCTGCATACCCTCCCCAGCATTCATCTTGAACAAGGAACCGTGTGATGAGGCAGCTCTGCACACAGCACAAAAGCGTTGGTCTATGTCTGAAGCACAGTGGTTTTAAACTGTATTGTTGATCTTTTTAGAAATCCTCCAAGCAGTCACGGAAATCTCCTGGAGATGAAGATGATAAGGACTGCAAAGAGGAAGAAAATAAGAGCAGCTCTGATGCTGGAGACGCAGGCAATGACACAAGAAACACTTCTTCAGATTTGCAGAAAACCAGTGAAGGGGTAATCTTCAATCTTCCGTTAATATAATTCACTGTGAAAGCAGTTTGTTACTACAGGGCTTTGGACTTGGAGGTGAAAGGCATTGCCTTGCAGTGACCTGCATGTGCCATGTACAGACCTTTTTACACTCCATTTATTGCCCAGAATGATGTATCTGGAACAGAAACATGGGCCTGGTCCCTGCACTGGCACAAATTTTGCTCTAGACGCTGAATGAGAACAGTTACAATAAGCATTATTTTTGTTCTGACACTTGCATGAATGTCAGCTGAGAGTAACTGTACTGAAAATCATGAACTGGAATGATGCAAAATTGATGTGCAAGCAGAATCAGATCATTTGCATAATGCATTTTGGCTCACTAGACAGTGGGATCCTGCTTATTGTTTCCCACTTGTTTTAAATCTGTGCAATCTTACTGACTTGTGTGGAGTTCATGAGGATTCCTGTGAACGTACGTTACAGGAAAATCAGAATCTGTATACTGCAGGTCATGGGGCAGATCCTGCCTTGGGACATGCGCTTTCAAGGAGGACATGCACAGTCTGCTCCAGAGCAACTTGATATAGGAAAAAACTTCCACCCATGTTCCTGTCAGTTGTGTGTTCAGGGCAGTATTATTTCACTGTTACCAGCACAACAAAAAGGAAGGCTCCTAACCGCATAACTGGCAAGGGAATTGATTAATTGCCAGCCCCCTTTAACGGCCGCCACTGTTTTGTGCCCTTGGAGCAGAGCAAGCCTGGGTGCTCCCCCGCTGGGCTCTCACCGCGCTCTTCGAAGCGGCGCTAGCAGTGCCCTGGCCCCGGCGCGACGGGCGGACAGCCGCGGGAGCTGCTGAGTGACGCAAATCCCCAGGTGTGTGAGGAGACCAGCCCACTCAGCCTCTCATATAGCAGAGGGGCTTTAGCACCCAGGGTTATGTTCAGCTTCAACCTCTTCTCACAAAATACAGCCTCTGGGGAGCTGCTGTTGTCTCCTGCTTCAAGACTCCTCCCAAAGCTCCCTTTCCTCATGTCTCTGAGATAGAGTATGTATTTTATGCTGCTTTGCCTTGTAAAAACTTATGTGCGTGGCCCCTCTTCTGTTCTCTCTGAACAAGCACCAGATCAGAGCCAGGGGCTGATGCACCAGCTATTCCCTCCCAGCACCTCATTCACACAATCTGAGGGTCTGGCGCTGATGACTTGCAAATGTGCAGTATATGTGAGAATCACGTTCTGGCTAGTGAGCCTTATGACACTTTCCTGCCCTCGAACAGGCATTAATGTGGGAAACCTGTCTGTAAGGTCCATCTGAGGTTCAGGAGGGCCTGTTTCGTTTCCCTTGTTGTAGCAGTGAGAGAGGATGTGTCTGTGAAGTTCAGGCACATTCTGCGTGTAAGGACCAAATGTTTACCAAGTCTGAACAGCCGCAGATTAAGTGGCTGAACAGTCCCATACTGTTTGTGTGGTTGTAACATTCATATAACTCTTCTTGCTGTATATGACTTGCTTGAAACTATGGGGAAGGAGCCAGCATGCTGGAACTTATGCTGCTCTGCAGCAGCACTTTCAAGGTTGACAATATTTTAGCCTCTGTGCTGGAATATGGGCAACAGTCGCTGTGTCTTTCCTGTCGGTACCACCTCCACAGAAGTATTCACTGTAAACTTGTGTACCTGTCTGAGGAGCTACCCCTGCTCTGCTCTGACTTCTTCAGCCCCAGGAGAATTCAAACACAACCAACAAGTCTTTAGCTAGATCTTGGGTGCTTTCAGTATTACAGAAAAAGCAAAGCTTTGGTAACAGGGCCAGGGTGAGAGGGTTAAGTAAGGGCAACTAAGGACAAAGCACAGAAAGTTTGGAGAAGTGTGTATTCCAATACAAATATTAACACTTGCCAATTTCTCCTGCAAAATCAGCACTTCACATTGAATTTTTTTTCAGCATTTCTTTTTAGACTATACCAGTAGCAAATTTTCTTTTAGGAGCAGGAGGGGACCCTCTGTCTCTTGGTGTCCTCAAAGCCAGTGCATGCACTCGGGTTGCTCCCCTGCAGGAAGGAGCACAGGGAGAGATTGGTGCTAACCAGGCGGAACTGGCATATGGTCTTCACAGGGGAGCTCAGAACCATGTCTGGCTCTGTTAAAAAATACAGACTATATATGAAACGATGGTCTCTATAAAGTTTTATAACTTGTGACAAGAGTGCTGGACTGGTAATGCCCTCTTTGAAGAAAAGGGGATTCCTCCACCTGCGTGCGGCACGAGAGCTGCACTCGCTGCCCGGAGCTGGATCTGCTCCGTCCTGCGCGAGGACCCCGAGCTCAGGGCGTTTCTCTGGCCATAAGATGGCGCCAAGAGCACAGAGGAGGGAGCCCCTGGGTGCCTGCCCGCTGCTCCTGTCCGTGAAGGTCAGCAGGAACTGCAGGGCACCAGAAAAGCAATGGGTTCAAAGTAACCTGTAGAGAGATGCCATGAAGGCTCAGGGTCAGTAAAAACAACAGTTCAGAGACCTGATTCCAGAGGTTGAGGTGTTTTGTTCTACCGATCTGCTTTGGGCATGGGGAGCCATCTAATAGTGGAAGCTGTGAGAGGCCGTGGAAACCAGCGGGACCTTGCACGTCCTGGAGAGCCACAGCTCCTGTGCTCAGCACTAACAGGTGCCTGGCCATGACACACGCAGCTTTTCTTTTAATGAGTACTAATTATGTATAATGCCTGGACTACAGGCTGAAGACATGCCCCCTGTCTTCAAAAGGGATAAAACTTTGCCACTTAATCATACCTTCCCCTTCAGCATTAAGGGGACTTTCTTGAAGGGTTAAACTGCTGGAGTCAAATGGTTACGGGAACGTCTTCACCTATATCTTTAATGAGATTTCTGGCTCCTACCTCCAGGTGGTAGGAGCCAGAAGATGACTCAAAACTCATAGCAAATAAAAGTATGTCCAAGGCTATGGTGATTGTTTTCAGCCAGTTCAAAGGCTGGACTTATGATTTTCTTTTATCGCTGGGGTTGACAAAGCTGCTACCATTTCACATCTCTATCACTTAGTTTCCCTCTCATTTCTGAGGACTACAGTCTCAGCAGGTGAGACATTAGCTTTCTTTGCCTCAGCCACCATTTATAAATCCATCCTTGCACTACCTGTTTCTCAGACTCCTTCCTCACTGCTCTCGTTTGGCTGATTCTCTCTCCAGAAAGAGGCAAAGCCTGAGTCCCAGGATTTTATTATCTTAATTGATTAATCACATATTATTAGCTAAAGCAGCCTAACTCTGAGCTTGCTCAAATCAAGAGTCACAACCCCCCTGTGACAAGAATCTTCTGGTCTGAGGTACTAAATTGTTATGACTTCCTCAGAGTACCCATGGCAGAACATTCCTGTGGAAGGGTATCTGTGTCTCTGGGCTGTTTACATTGTATGGTGCAAAATTAGCTCATAAATCAGTGAATCCATGGCAGCAGATTTACATCTCTCACACAAACCTCTTGTGACCTGTGTGTGTGGTTCTTGGCTGCCATAACTCTGGAATGCTATAACTGATTACCTACCTTGTTTTTTACTTTTACTGCTCTGGTTACCCATATAACAACATTTTAAAGCTGACTATAGTCTGCAGCCTATTACTTGAAGGTATTTGAAGGTTAAGGTCAGCGTGGCTAGGTGGCCAGCTTTTCTTTCAGTATTCCTTATTTTGTTTGCAGGCCAGACCTTGTCTAGGTAAGCTAGGGCTCCATTGCATGAGGCTGCCTTTGTGCAGGGATGCACACGCTTGTGTTTCTGGAGGTGAATGATTTTACTGAGTCTTTGAAAAAGAGGAGATTTCTGGGAAACAAAATATCATTTTTGCTTCTTGTGCAGCTAGAACATTAAAGTGGGGCAAAGGACTGTGATCTTTTTACTCACACTGACAATCAGTTACTAACATGGGAGTCAGTGGATCTATTTGTGGAGGCAACTGCTTGCCAGCATGAATAAGGGGATCAAAATCTGGTCCAAAATTACTGCCATCTGATACTATTGCAATTGAGAGAACATATTTAAAACAGTCTGTGTCCAAGACACATTTTTTTTGTGATATTCTGATGGGCTAGCAACAATTCCAGGACTGCTATGAGAGAAAGACCTTGCTCTCATCTGTAACAAATAAATATTCTCTGCACTACTAGTGCCAGAGAAATACAGGTTCCCTGTGCTCCCCTGCTGCAGCTCAGAGGTGCTTGGAGCTCTTGTTCTTCCTTCTTCTCAGCAATAGCACTGGTTAAACTGCATAGCAGATTTGGGCTTATATCAGCATTAAAAGCGTAGCATTTAGGGCTCTATTCAGTATAAATGCACGTTGCGGGCACTTTGCCAGAAAAGTAAAGTGGTATATGTATTTCTGTTTTTTTTCCAAGGAATTTGAAGTAAGTTAAAATATAGCTACCAAATAAGGTGGTAAACATTTGTGTTTAGCTATTGCACATTCTAAATTTCTATGTTAAAAATCAAATAGGAACATACCCTCCACTGCAGCATGCCCACAAATCTAAGGAGGTGTGTTGCCTGCTGGCTTCATATGGCTGAGGAGAACAGCACTCCTACATAAGGCAGTGGGACATAACTTAATAACATGTCTGAATATAAGTTGAGATGAAAGCAGTCGGTGTAAACCAAATACACCCCTTGCATCTCCCTCTGCACTGAAACCTGTAACCAGCGTGACTTCAAACCAACACGGAATAACAGGAGTACAGAGCAAGGAAATAATTATCCTTCTGCCCTACCACCAGGAGTCAAAGCGCAGGATGGCAAAGGCACTTGCTAGGCGCTTCTGGGGACAGAGTTTTCAGCACCAGAAAAAAAACAAGGCAGTTTGCAGGGCATGAGGCGGGGGCAGTTATTCCGTGTGTCCTCCTCTGTTCTGGTAACTTCATATTCTGATGACTGAGATTTTCCCCTTCCATTGGCCAGCCTGTGCTGCTGCTGTTGCATGTGGCGCTCAGCACACACACTGCAGCGTATTTGCGGTAAGGCTGGCAGACTTGTTCAAACAAAAATATGTCGAGTTTCTGAGGAGACACGACCTTGTGGGGCCCGCGGAGGCTGCTCAGCCACATCCCGCTGGGACCTGGGAAGAGCTGCCGCCTCCTGTGGCAGCCGGGAGACAAAGGTGTTGTGAGGGAGGGTGGCGCCGGACACCCGCCATAACCTGTGTGCTTCGCCCCGCTGCGGCCCCGCAGAGCTCTGTGAGGCGGCGGAGTGGAATTACTCATGGAATTGCTCGTGTTCCCAGCAGCCGCGCGGGAATAGGGCTGCCCAGGGCCCTGACCCTACACCCGGGTGCGGTGGTGATTGAAGCAAAGCGTTAGCCCTCCGGGAGGACACCTTTCCCTCACGGATCTGAGCAGGAGGCTCTAGGGACCTGCTGCAGCCCCCAGCCTACCTCACAGCCTACCTCAGTGCTGTTGCTAACGACTTGAGCCGCAGGCTCCCACGTTGATTTACTAATTGTTCTGGAATTGTTGTAATGGATGCCTGCACCTTCCTCTGAAGGGAAGAGAAATGGCAGCAAACCCCTCCAAGCCACGTCTGCACAGTCTCTTTGGCCCTTGGAGAGGAGTGAGGGCAGTAGCGGGTGCCCGAGCGAGGCGCTGCAGCAAGGGAAGAGCTGAGGGCTCGGGGCAGCGTCCTCTAGGCCGGTGGCTCCAGGCTCTAGGGCGGTGAGCTCAAGTGTCGCCAGGCAGGACGCAGCAGGAGCTCCCACGCGGAAAGCCAGCGTCTCCATTACGTGCTTTGCGGAGCCCTTGTGACAGAGCAGAGGGTGGCTCTGAGCGAGGGCAGCGCTTTGTGGGCCCCGCTGTGTCATCCCCTCGAGCCGTGGCCCCGCACGTGGTCGGTACCGTCACCCAGCAAGGAGACGGCTTAGGCGGGAGACCCCTGGGGCAGGAATATTGAAATAGCTTTTTCATATTCTTTTCCAGATACTTTCCAAGATGAAAATCCCATCATTCCCAGTGAATTTACTCTGTACTCCCTCTCTTATTCCTTGGTGTTCTTTTTTTTTTCCTGGTTGATCCCACCAAATACATTAACTCCTTCATCCTGGCCGCGTGTTGTGTTTCCTCCCAGCTGCCAGGGTGTAGGCGGACAAGCATTCACACTCCGTGGTCCTTACACGGGAGAAGGGAAGTCTTGCCCAGAGCCAGGTGGTCATGTAGCAATCCAGGTCTTCGTGTTGTTGGACAAAAATAATGTATCTCCATGGCTATGAGTATTGCTATCTCTATTTAAATATGAAGAAAGTGAGGCTTGGAGGCAGTTGCCATGATGATGAGACAGTCTGATCCTCTTCCCATTAATGTCAATGGAAGTAAGAGCTGACCTTGAATTGGCCACAAAGTGGAAATTTCTTCCCCTTCTGTCATCCTCTTGCAGAGAATGCCAAGCCAAACCTCCAGATCTGCTAGCTGTGAAAACCCTGTGTCTGTTTTCATGCTTATCAAGTGTTCCCTTGCCTGCACCCAACAGCCTTCTCCTGGCAAGGTGTCCAGGCACACAGCAGTGACCTCCTAACCTTTCGCATTGAGTTTATCAGTGGTGATAAGGCAAAAAATCAGAATTTGGCTGTTTGAAGCATACTGCAAGAGTCATAATTAAACAGTTGTGGAAAACAAAAGCCAAGACACCTGCATGACTGAAGGTGCTTCTTTGAATAAAGCCCGGAATGTTTACTTTTAAAATATGTTCTTCAGTATTCTGTAGTGGTATGTTTAGCTGATGTAAGATAAGCAGTTTTCTTTAGAAAAAAAATATCTGCTCAAACAGACCATGTAGTTACTGTGCTTGTGATTGGGAAGTGTAGGAAGTTTGCTGCAGCATGTTTTTTCTTACATTACATGTGCCTCTTTTTGTTTCTTTCTCTCTTTCAGACTTAACCAACATAATGACTGCTGAC
>VWPW01030204.1:0-102231 GCA_013389825.1 Crypturellus undulatus | reverse complement strand
GCTGTGAAACCAGACTAGAAGCTTGATGTTCTGTGACCCATCACGGGCACCGCTGTGTGGGGCCCACAAAGAGGGAGGGGGACTCAGTGACCCAGTTGGCCCTTCCAAGCCAGAGACAGAACTAACTCCAAGTGCCAAAGCGGCACCAACTGGAGAACACCTGAGTGCCAAAAGGAAGATTTCTCTCTGTAGAAATGAGTGGATTTTGCTTTTTACATACTCCCCCACCCAGATTTCTCTCTCCACCTCCATTAACAGCAGTGACTCTAATGCCAATGCTTTTATCTATTCTGGGGCAGGATGCTGTACACACGTAGTAGGGAAGATGAGTACACCCCGCCACTCCAAGTCTTATAGATGCATATGAATCTTGTAGCTCCCATCTGATCCTGGTGCTTGGGTCTTTTTCCCTGAAGGTTGATAGAGAGAAGTGTTTTTCAAGGAGCCACTTCCCGCTCTTGACACATGCAGATGTTACCCAGACACTTCCCTGGTCTTGTTTCTTTTGCTTGCTGAGGCAGAGGACAAGGAAGGCAGGTTCCTTCTCACATCTCAATACACGTATTCTGGTCAGCTGCAAGATCGAACCTGCTTCTCCAGGCTGTGAGGTTTGCAAGGCAAATCATCATGTCACTGACAAGAACATTATTGGTCTAATGTGCTCTACAAGTGCTAGAAACTGGCCAAAGAGCAGCACATTGATTTAAATTCTTCTGGCAAGGCAGGCTGGATCGTATACAACTGTGAAGTAAAGAACACGTTTCCTGTTTCTTCCGAAGGACATCCTGGATAAGGAGATACGGGAGACGCAGCTTATGCCTGCAATTTATTGACAAAATAAATGCCAGGGGCAACGCAGACCTTGACTCATGAAAAACAATCTCTGTGTGCGGTAGCGTCTATCCAGCCTGCAGGAAAGGGAAGTTTTCTCTAAGCCCCTTTCAGGACAAGGACATCCTCTCGCTGTTTTCTTAGGCTCGGCAATGCCAGGCAGCCCCAGCCAAACCTTCCCAGGATGGGGGCAAAGGAGTCTGATGCTGTTGGGCCCAGAGCTGGCAAAGCTCTGTGCTGAGCTGCTGTCGGGGCGCCAGGACAGCAGCGGTGCCACTCGAGGTGCCTCTTGCAACCCGAGCCCAACCCTGCGGCTGAGCTGTGGATCCCTGGACCAGCCGAGCATGTCCTCAGTAAGGCAGGCTGACACTACACTTGTTAAGTTTATAAGGTCACCTTTAAAAGTTTCAGTTAGTCAAAGGTGCAGGTACACAATCAAGATGCCTGCAGTCATTATTCCAGAACATTCACATTACTTTAAAAGAGAACTTTATAGTTGTACTGTTCCAGAACCAGGTAATTTCTCTTCATTCAGAGACCTCCCACCACATCCATGCCAGGGTCAAATCCTGAAGGATGCTGCAGCTGCCAGTCCAGTCCTACAGAGCAAGCGCTACCTGGCACCTCTCGGGATATGTCCCCTGTGGCTCAGTACCATCAGTTTGGTTGAAAAATTGCTGCTCCTCCCTTCATCCTGGAGTAACGTGGTGAGCAATGAATACCGATGTTGAAAAGTTTGGTGTTAAAGGGAGGCTGTAAACCCTAGAAACCAGGCAGTGAGCCTGCCTTCCTGCAGCATCCAACCCTGGGCTGGGATTGGCAGAGTGCTCATGAGGCCGCTCGTTTTGCCCGCACATCCACCCCAAAACAACTGCAATCCCAGTTACGAAAACAACGCAATAAAACAAGGTACTCCACTAAGCAAACCGTCATGATGGGAGTACCGGGGCTGCACTGCCTCCTTTCCATTTCTCACTTTAAGTCATTTCTACTTACAGTCTCTGGTTCTGCTAGGTCTGTTCCATCCTTTGGCTCTCCTTTCTTTTTAGCTCAGTCTCGTCTCCCTGAGTTGAACTCCCACCACAACCACTCACTTCTGCAGCTTGCCCTCGACGCTTGGGCTTGCCCTACAGATTTCAGATCTCCTTCATTTCGGCACCCAGTCTGGTTCTGATCTTTCTTCCTCTCCTTGACCTGAACCTCCCCCCAGACACACTCACAGAAGCCCCCTCACGTTCCCTTCCTTCTCAATCCCATCCTTGGTTCCATGGAGCAGAATGACTGGAGCAGATGCTGGCCACCCTCCTGTCTTGAGACCAGCAGTAAAGGATGCTCCCTATTAAGCACCAATGCAGCTACCTGCTTATTAGCTCTGCTTCACTTCAGACTCTTCCCAGATCTTCTAGCCCTCTTCCTTCTTCTCAAACCCAAACCCACATCCTTCCTTTCAGGTCCACCTTCCTTTATTTTCCACAGCAATTGGTAAGCTCTTACAGTAAGAGCTTACAAGTTTCACTCGTCCTTGCTGGCAGCCCTAGCCACCAATTTCTCTCCATGTAAAACCACCAGAATTAAATCAGGTCAGCCCTGAGTTTCGGTAAATTGTTCCAAGGTCTGAATAGAAATCCTATCTTTTTTGGTTCATCCGTCTGCACTGCCCAGTGTGGAGCCAGCTGCTCCAGCTGGCTTAGGTCACACAGAGGATGTTGCTAGGGCTCATCCTGAGCCCAGAAGGGAGGAATTCCTGGAGAAGGCAGGAGGCAGTTGGAAGTGGGAGCTGGGATACGCTTGGGTTTTGCTCATGTCACCTGGTGCATCTATCACCTGTGTTTCCTGGGCCTCTCGGCACCCAAGCAAGGGACTGCAGCACCACTTTGCAGCACTTACTTCCAGCATCTGTTCCTGTAATTTGCTAACATAGCACTGCGAAATTCTTCACAGATTGTCCACTACTGGATTTAGATACAGTTGAAAAAAAAACAAACAGAAAAAAAAACAAATATACAACCAAACAAAAGCCTCCATCTACCTCTTAGGTACCTTACCAGCTCTCTGCCGTTTTCCCCTGTCATTCTGCAGCATCAGCTGATCACGGCATTCTTATTTTGTTTGGTACAACAGGATTTACAAAGTCAGTGTTAGATAAGGTACCTGGGCTGCTTTTTTTTTCCTGCCCATTTTACTTCATTTTTCTACAAAATACATAACTAGTTGTGAGTTAAATCACGTTACCCCCATGCAGAAAAATGTCTGATGTAACCCAGTGACTGTTTTGTGTGAGCATTGTTGGACCCCCTGAAACCAATACACACATACAAATCAAATTGTTTAAGCTGGCAAAAAATAAAAGTTAGAAAATCCTACATTGTTTCAAAAATCTATTCCAGCAGCCAGCAGATTTTAACCAGGATATGACTTCCAAACATTTGCATAATTAAACATCAGCCCAGGAATTAATGAACTGAAAGCATTTTAAACAAAATTAATACATAAAGAAACCTGCTTTACTTAGTGATAATAATTGCTTTAATAAGGTCAAATTATACTGAAATGGAATCTAACTAGCCTCTAGCCATTTCAAATCAGTTTAACAGCATTTAAAAATACACATATTTTTTCCTTTTTTTTCTAGACTGTTTCATTCTCCAAATTTCTGCAAAGAAACTGTCTAAAGGAGGTGCTCTTCCCCTAAATACAACTGAGTGTTATGAACAGCATGTTTGTCACTAAAATGATATTTTGACAGCTGCACTGATATGTGGGGAAAATAAGTGGCAGTATGTGACATGTATTAAACTGGCTATTCACTCATGTAAGAATTCTTTCACTAATGCAAGTCTCTGGCACTAAGAACTCAGCAGAAAACTTTGACCAAAAAAAATGCAAAAGATTTTTAGGTCTTGTTTTGACCTCAGTAATTTATGACCTTAATTCTAACTTTCCTTTTGCTCTGCTCTTATTTCTTATGCCCCAAGACATCACAAAAACACACAGCGTTGATATATTTGTGCCCTTCTCAATGACTTAACTGAGCAAATGGCATATATAGAAAATAGCAGGAAAAAACAACTCACTAAAAGCAAGCTGCAAAACTCCAAACATGAAACAAAACCAGCTCCCACTCTAGACAAGTTGCAACTAAAAACAGAGCTGGGGTTTTTGCCATCCTTCCTTACAGCCTAACCCACTTCTAATTTCAAGAACAGAGCCAAGGCCCCATGGAAACACTGCCTGCAGCCATGGCTATTGACCATGACTCTCGCACAAAGAGAAAAACAGAACCTAACCGCACTGAAATGTTGCTGATAAAAATTTATCAGACGTTCCAAGCTCCTGTTGGAAAACAACATTAAAAAAAAAATAAAAATCAAAATCAATCAAAGCAAAATCTCACAGAGCAACCTCCCCCCATCTCAATCATCTAAAATCCCATTTTTGACGCTGCCTCAGGGCAAGAGGTTTCGAAGTCCTTGGTCATGGCGAGCTCGGGCAGAGGTGGCATCCGAGGGCTGCAGCTTGGGCGGCACCGGGTGGCAGTGGGGACGGATGCGCAGGGCGGATCCCGCACTGCCCGGAGGGCTGCGCGGCACCGGCATCGCTTTGGAAACTGCTTATGGTTCTTTTGGGCATTCTTGTGCGCACAAATATTATTAACGAAAATGAAATTTTCTTAAACAAATAAAAAAAAAGATTAAGAGAAAAGCACACCCTTGATGCTGGCAATCACAAAGGCCAGGGGAGCGCGTCCTGGCGCTTATTATGTTGCTCCAATTTACCAAAAATTACACCTTGGACACCAAAAAATAAACGTCTCCTGGTACCTGCTTTGGAGAGGATCTTGGAGAGGGCCATACAGGCTGGAAGCAGTCCTGGAAAGTCCATGCAGGGCACGAGGCTACGAGTGTGTGGAAAACTAACAGGCAAGGGCAGAGCCAGGGGTTTGGGCTGCTCCTGCCTTTCACAGGCATCCAAAGGGGAAGTCTCTTCCAGGAGGTTCCTGCTTGCTAGGGGAGGGGGAGGACATTCAAGCAACAGACTCTAAAGAAATGACACTAAACCTCTTTCAACTTTTGTGTTCATTGATATTTAAACATGCAAACGATACTGCTAGCACGTTACGATGAAGAGCATAAAATGGATATTCCTCCTTAGAGAAGAGGCAGCAAATGCAAACTTGCACATCATGCTGAGGATGTCCTGCCCTGTAAGTAAGATTGGGCTCTTTGAAATAAACACATGCTGGGTCTAAAGCGGAGTCGGCTGCGTATTTTCATTCTCAGTTTTGTACTGAGATGTTAACAAAAAGCCTAATTCTCCCCAAACAGCATGCTAATAATTCCCTGGTGGGCTGCCGCAGGCATGTGAGGACCTAGCAATAAATACTACTCTGGTAACAAGGTCCAGAAGATCATTTTGATGCTTTTTGATGTCATGAGTCATTTCCTCACTCTGCTGACCAGCCATGCTCCCAAAACAAGGCAGGAGAACGGGATGGGAAGGCTAAGAAAGGGGAGACGCAAGGGGAAGCAACTGCTGCCTCCCCTTTCATCCCAAGTCCTTCCAGCTGTCCTGAAATAAAGCGCTGGGCCCTGCTCAGGGAGATGAAGAGAGAGATGCTGATCACCCCTGACAATGAACACGGCCACAACTGTCACCCTGCTCAGCCTCGGCGACGCAGGTGGCTCTTATCCAGAGGGGACAGGGCTGGCCATGGTTCGTGGTAGGATGACGCACATTCCCACTTGCCCCGTATAAAAGGACCATCGAGGACACAGCTACTGAGATCAGCTTGTGCTCAAAGGAGAAGCAACAACTGACTGATGTGCTTAAAATTCAGCAAACGCCTGAACATTTTGCTGAATAGCGAGAGGTTTCCTCGCTGATTAAATTTGAGCAGGCATTTAAGTGTTATGCTGAGCCAGGGCAACAGTGAGACTTAAATAAAGGCTGTATATATTAAAAAAGTAGAAAAGAAAATCTACAGCCACAAAGAATGACCTTTCTACCAAGCCAACTCCAGTAAATAATTCCCATTTATTATTTACTTAAATTTAGAGATAACACTTAAGGAGAGTAAGACGGTAAAACACAGTTCAATAGATACCATCTGTAATTTGCTCATTGAGTGAGTCAGTGTTACACTGCAGTTCCTCAGTAGAGAATTTACAGGGAAGCTTAATCTCTTCTCGTTTGTCAAAATTAAAGAAAACACTTATTTCTCCTTACTGAAAAAGAAGCAATGGTAGAAAAAAAATAGTAGTATAAGATTGACCTTTTTCTAAAAGAATGTCCATCAGACTGAAAACGCTCACTAATAAAGTGGGAGTAACTTTATTTTTTTTTTCCTCTCTCTCTCTTTTTTCCCCCCTCTCTTTTCTTCTTTTTTTCTTGTTTCTTTCCCCTAGAACCCTGAACTAAGGATCTTTTAACTAAGATACAAGACGTACAAGATGTAGGTAGGATACAAGAATTTTGCAAGTAGTTAAAAATCTAAGGGTCATAAGAAATTTTATTAACTCAGGCAATTTCTTGAGTTATGCCTATTCCTTCCTGAAGGGATACGGTGGCATCCCCTCATGCTCAGTGACTTGAGGCATAATCTCTCAGTTCAGGCATATGCCATGCTGAAAATGACTCTGTTTTTTCCTCTGACAGCTGTGATTTGCAGAAGACGATAGGTGAATTGTCCTGACATTAACCACATATTAAATGTAATGTTAGTCACACAAGGGTCTAATAAACCCAAGTTTCCCCTGGTAAATACCAAATCACAAAGTTCACAATGCAGAACTCCTCGGGTCTGTCCCAAAACTTTTTTCCTCACACAAATGGGTCATAACATGGGAGGAACACAGGTTCAGAGAAGCCTTTGCAGCTCTTGATGTGATGTGGAAAGCAAACAGAAGGATGGGAGACCAGATCTTTTGTCCTAAAATGAAATGAAAAAAAAATGCACACACAAGTCTGACATTCACATCCCTGGCAAGGAATCAAGTCGTAAAAGGTCACCTCTGGGCTACAATTTGGCCACAGAGTCAATGTGGTTACAGGGGAACTTGCAAAAAACAAGCAAACAAAAAATTCAAGTGCATATCCGACAACTTTTGGGGACAAGGGACACCAGAGTTTACAAGAAGATGCTACAAATCTGAATCACGCTAAGGAGAGGGAAGGTACACGCTGCAGACAACTCGGCACGAACTCTTGGTCCGTTTGGGTGAGCTATCTTACCAGCTAACTCAGAGCAGCCTTCTGAGAATTCAGTTTGAAACCTGGGTGGTTGGTGTTGAAAAACATCTCAGCTGCCTCCCAAAGAGAAAGACTTTGATTCCACAAAGTCCTGTAGTCCTAGGATACTCGATCATGACCTGCCTACCAGGAGCAAGGTGCAGGATCTTACAAAACCCTTTCCGAGAGAGAAAAGCTTTGCTCTTCTTTAGAGTTTATCTCTTTTCTTAGCTGTGATCATAGCTGTGATAGCGGCAAGAAAGGAAGAAAGCTGCTCCCTGCAAGATATAATACGAAAACATAGACACTTCAGTGTCAAGATTGTTATTTGAGCTGTTTCTAGTGCTAGAAACTTTGCGGGGCCTTCACATCTACAATAACCAGCTGCAGATTTGCTCTTCTCTCCCTTGGGAAAGCTCCAGCTACCATCCAAAATGAAGCAAAACAGAACAGGAGAGAAAAGCAACAAAAATCCCACTGTGGTCCAGAACAGTTCGAATTCCCAAAATTCTGCCACACAGAACAGAAACGTCACTCATGTCTCACTGCAGCTTCCCACCCTGGCGCTCAGGAGGTGGCACCACAAGGGACCGGGTCGTTCGCTGCCTTGTGGCAGCTGCCGTATTTCACTTTGCAGAAGTTCTTCTCCACGTCTTATTCTGCCAACTCTGATGAATATTAGAGGCAGAAAAGGCTGGGTAACATTTTCCAACTATCACACTGGGGACCAGCTTGTCTAAATAAATTTCCTTTACTTCTCTGCAAAAAGCAACATTATTTCCTTATCTGATTGCTTCTTTCTTGGGCTGGGGCTCAGAAAAAGACATGAATTCAGTTCAGATTGGCAGGAATTGTCTTGACTAAACTCTTCCTTCCCAAAGCCTGAGTCCGTACCACGACATCTGTGCTGCCTCGGGGATGCAGAGCAAGCTTCTCTTCCCGGTATGGTTTATACTTTGCTGTTTCACTGGAGGCCTCTCATATCTTGCCTCCTATGCTGCTGCATTTCATCCCTTTCACCACCTGAATTTGCCCCTGCTGAATAGCGCGGTTATGGGCAAGTTTGACTATCACTCGGTGCCAGGGCAGCCAGGTGGGCTCCACTCTGACGGAGAGTCTGCCTGCAGGGACATGGGGCTGGATGAGGCATCGGAAAGTGCTCCCACGTTGCACAACTCCAACCACAAGCAGGGCTGACTGAAGAGCAGGATCCATCTCCCTTTCAGGAGCAGCATTTGGGAGACGACCCCCCACAATGAGTGCTAAGAGGGAGGCCAAGGAATCCAAGCATTAAACCTCAGTGTGGTTCAAGGCTTCCTGTGTATCCAACAGGGACCCACAAGGGGACAGGGAATGACCTTCAGGGGAGGCAAATGAGGGGACGTGACACGCAGCGTGTGTGCGCCCCGGACTGCAGCTCCCCAGCTCCCTGCACTTTGCTCATGGTGTCCAGTCCTGTGCAGGGTGCGCAGGGCCGGGGTGATGGTGCTCTGAGCTCACTCAAACAGAACTGCAGCGAGAGCCCGGATGGGACGCGCTGCAGGGCACCAAGAAGTGGCACTGCCACCNGTGTATCCAACAGGGATCCACGAGGGGACAGGGAATGACCTTCAGGGGAGGCAAATGAGGGGACGTGACACGCAGCGTGTGTGCTCCCCGGACTGCAGCTCCCTGCACTTTGCTCATGGTGTCCAGTCCTCTGCAAGCTGCAAGCTGCAAGCTGCGCAGGGCCAGGGTGATGACGCTCTGAGCTCACTCAAACAGAACCGCAGCGAGAGCCCGGATGGGACGCGCTGCAGGGCACCAAGAAGTGGCACTGCCACCTCACCTGAGACCACAAGCCCCCCAGCGCCCAGCAAGGGCCATTTCACAGACAAGAACTTCAAATCCAACTAAATGGAGACAAGGTCTATGTAACCTCTAGCCAGGGCTAACACAGGAGCGCATGTGCCCCTTGCACAAGTCGGCTGGCCTGTCTTTAGCTACAGGTTTTCTTTTTCCACTTCCAATCACCTCAAAACACCACTGGAGGTGGGGAGNGTGATGACGCTCTGAGCTCACTCAAACAGAACCGCAGCGAGAGCCCGGATGGGACGCGCTGCAGGGTGCCAAGAAGTGGCACTGCCACCTCACCCGAGGCCATGAGCCCCCCAGCACCCAGCAAGGGTCATTTCACAGATGGGAATTTCCCATCTGTCTAAACGGAGACAAGGGCTATGTAACTCCAACCAGAGCCAGTGCAGAAGCGCACATGCCCCTCACACAAGTCGGCTGGCTTGCCTTTAGCTACAGGTTTTCCACTTCCAATCACCTTGAAATGCCGTCAGGGGTGGTGGGGTGGGGAGACTCAGCTACTTCAATCAAAAAATCTTACACCCCTCCCCACCTCCAACATTTTTCAATGCACTAAATTTCTGGAACAGTCTAGCTTTACAGTGTCCTCAAAGTATTTTGCTAATTAAATGAAAACACACATCTACTCAGGAATAGCTAATTACATTCTTTGCACTTGGGGAGCACAGCTGAGCAGGACGGAGGAGAAGCCTTACACAGACAGGTAGGGCAGCAAAGCTCTTGGGTGCCAACAGACTGTGCAGGGCAGGTCTCAGCAGCCCGTTTGCACCGCACAGACACTTGAGCGGTGACGCCTGCCAAGGCCACCAGTGCCGGCGATGAAAGAGCCACCAGCATACGCTGGTAGCTCCCTTCCAGGTGCAGACACGCGGATGCCGTCTGCAGCTCATCTTGGGTTCCTCCCAATTGAAAATCTGCTCAGATGTCTCCATCTTGAAAGAGAGAATAATCGTTGCCTCTCAGATACACTCATTTCAAACAGAAACGGTTCCATCTCCTTTTGTATTACACCATCTGCGCTCGAGACGTGCCAACTTGGTCTCTGCAGGCACCCCTGCCTAGCGTGGTCTCCTCCTCTAACTGCTCATCAAAGACACTGGGTACAAATTTCCTTCCTTCACATCACTAGTCACCAACACGACCTTGTCATCTCAATTTTTCACACCTTTTCTTTCTTCCTGCCCTATATCTCTGCAAAGTCTCATCTCTACAGCTTAGTGCCATTGGCTACTAATGCAGAACAAAGCGCTCTCAATTTCAAACGTAATAAGAAGAAAAATCAGTAACACAAAGAGAAAATTAACCATGGAAACCGCTCTCCCAGGTTCTTTAGGTTTATCTGTTGAATCTGCACTTCAGAAGTGCATGCGTTTCCTGCCACTGCTCTTCATTCCTGCCAGAGTTCAGTCCCACGAATGAACCTCCTCTGAAGACCTCAGAAGAGCAGAAAGGTGGGTGACAGCTCAAGCTCGTCCCTTTGCCCTGCCTGCAGAGGCAGCCTTCAGCCTCTGAGATCTTCATCCACACAAACCCCTTCAGCAGACCCAAACGCCTTCTGTGGAGAACAGTGATGGGGGACGAGGTTGCATGGATGCAATCCCAAAACTTTCCCCATACATGCATGCATGAAATGCACCTCTTGTTATGCCTGGAGCTGAAGAGAGCAACTCACACGCTAGATTTTCACTTAAAAAAGCAATTTATAAGTAAAAGTGATGCTTAAATTTTAAAAGACGGCGATTAGTGCTGGCATTTTGAATCTCATCCTGATACAGTGAGACTGCATTAGACCACTGCCTTCTTTTATTGGGTGCCACCAGCCAAAATTTCAATTTGTGCCAGTTGCAAGTTTAAAATTTTAAAGGACTTCCTGCTGAAAATGGGGGTCCAAAGGGGATCCAAAGGCACAAGCTGCACTGAAGGGCACTCATGTAAGCATAGAAACACAATACGGATGATTCATCCTGACATTATTCAGCTGTGGAACAGAGAAAGAAGAGGAAAGCAGGCAACCTTTCTTGTGGGACACAGTATTTCTGCTTTACTCAGTGCTTCCGCATCCCATAATTATTTTTTTGCCAGAAACCTTCCTCTTTCAAACTGCTGACACAGTTTTGGAAGGGCTCCCTGTGGTGCCTCCACAGGCAGGCCCGGACTTGCTTACAAGCCGCATCCTGAGGTCGTGATTATCGGAGAGGAGTTGAGGGAGGCATTCCAGGCCCATGAACAAACCACCTTCCAAGCCGGAACACATCCAGGCTTGGAGGCATATGGTAAATGCTCATAACCATGTGCTGGGGGGACATGAAGAGGCTGAGGATCAGTGACTCTCACTTAATAATGTAATCAAGCAAGAAGCCAGGAGGCCAAGACAGAGCAGAAAAGTGACTTTAAGTGCCATGGAAAAAGAGAGAACAGCAAGAGTGTTAGTGAAGCCCCAGTGTGTTATCACCACAGATGGTCCATCTCGTCATATCCCTTGATTCCCACCATGAGGATGGTTTCAAAAACATTGGGGAAATATGAGAGATGCTCTGGCATGGACTTGTAGGGCCAGCCTGTGCCAGGAGACCAGAAAAGGGGAGAGCTCCGAGTTCGGCCCTGCCTCAGAGAGAGCAGCCACGGTCTCGCTCAGTTGGCCCCTGGACTGCTTCTGGAAACAAGAGAAACCAAGTTCCTGCCGCTGTGCAGGAGGCTCTGCAGCTGGTAGTTTTCCAAAGGAGCCCCCAGCTCCTCTGTGAAACCTGTTTCCTTGCTGAAGCAACAAGCCCAGCCTTGACCAGCCAGGTTTGTACTTCTACTCCTTCTCGGGCATAACAAAACACCAGCCCTTCTGCTCCCAAGCAGACTNGCCACGGTCTCGCTCAGTTGGCCCCTGGACTGCTTCTGGAAACAAGAGAAACCAAGTTCCTGCCGCTGTGCAGGAGGCTCTGCAGCTGGTAGTTTCCAAAGGAGCCCCCAGCTCCTCTGTGAAACCTGTTTCCTTGCTGAAGCAACAAGCCCAGCCTTGACCAGCCAGGTTTGTACTTCTACTCCTTCTCGGGCATAACAAAACACCAGCCCTTCTGCTCCCAAGCAGACAAGCTGCTCTTGTCCAAGGGCAGCACACAATTAGCAGGTTTAGGTAGCACATCCCTTCAATATTTTAAATGTCAGCTTGCAGGAAATTATTTTTGATGAAAAACAAAGTTACATGAGAAAAATCTCACTCCACCTGGTCCTCATGAAGTACCTGCTTGAAGATTATCTGCAAAGTTCAGCAGGACCATCCATTCTCTCTTAGCCTCAAGTCTGCAACAGCGAAGTTCGTATAGACCTTTTAAANAGGACCATCCATTCTCTCTTAGCCTCAACAGCGAAGTTTGTATAGACCTTTTAAACACCCCCCCCCACACACACACACCTTTAATGGAGCTTGATGGACAGACTTGACAACTTGCTCTTGACTCTGGCTTCACTTGAGGAAGTTTTGGTATCAGGGTTAGACATACCTAAATTTCTTATTATAAGAACATTCTTTTTATATTGCTAGATGGCCTAGACATACAGTGAATACCTATCACTAACTACATAGCTTCAAAACAATTATTAAAAGTTGACCAAATGTGTGTTTTAGACATAGTGTTGCACCAAGAAAGCAGGAGGTTCCTGTTGCAATCTAAATACCTGCCCTGCACCCTCCCCTTTGCTGCCTAAGGCCGGTCCTCCAAACGCTCCCTTATCTGCAGTTGGATACACACAAATATGCCAACTGTTATCAAGTTAAATACAAATACATGCATTTGTCAGATAAGAGTCTAAGATACTGCAGTGCTTTATGACTCTGAAAAAAAATAAAAAGACAAATCATAGTGATTTATTTACTCAGTATTTTGCAAGAAAACACCCGATTCGAGCTTTATCCTTGGAACTCTTTGACTCTTATGTGCACTCACGATGACGCCAGCAATGCCTGGACATTCACGGGTATTAAATATCACTTTATTTCCTTAAACTACCTCAGAGAGAGCCACCCCATTACTGCTGCAGTTTGTTAGAGGCCGACCTAAATTTTCCACACAATGGGGTGTAAGATGGGAATAGCAACGACAGTCCAAAGTTTCACAGCAGGTGGTGACAGAGAAGGGACTCAGGAACACGGCTGCTTGGGCTGATTTCAAAATGAGCTCTCGGAAAACCGCAGGAGCCTGGCACCAGCACGCACCTCTCGAAACCAACCTGACCCCAGACGAAAACCGACCCTCTCTGCTGCTATTTCATCGGTGCCATTTTATTAACGGCCAAGAGTCCTTCCATGCGCCGTTGCTTTGCTCCTGCAATTGCGCTCCATGGGCTTCGTGGGTGGTTAAGGCGCGAGTGAGCCCCCAGGAGCAGCTCCCAGCCCACCCGCAGCTCTGCTCTTACCGCTCCTAACAGTGGCTCCCGGGATCTGCTCTGAGGGGGCTGAGTGCGGTTTGGGAAGCTGGGAAAGCTCTGCTGTCAATGCAGCTTTTCCGAGAAGGAAAACACCACCAGGTCAATAAGGTGCTTGAATGCTGACCTGCTGGCTTACTGAAGTGTTCCTAGAGAAAGCACTTCTGTAAATTATTTCAGTAATTCGGTATTTCAGAAAATTCCTTCAGGGTAGCATTAGCAAGCTCCAAGCCATCTGCAGTCCCCAAGTTTGGAAGTCCCTAGTAGAGGGTAACAAACTCAGCAAACCTAAGCACGGAGGCAGTCCCTGCTCAGGGGAGAACTGTGCAGGGACAGGAAGGCTTCTGTCAGGATCAATTTACTTTGGTAAAATGTGTTTAAGAAGCCTTGCAGAAAATATTGTCATGTTATGGATGGCTCTGACTATGCAGGAAAGTCTCCTGTGCGTGCTTCCCCGCAAGGGGAAAAGGGTTTAAGGGCCCTTAAGGGCTTCTCTACCTTTACCAAGATAAAAACCATCACTAACCTCCTCTCTGCTCTACTGCAGCCTCCCCTCTTCCTGCACTCGACCCCCAACCCATCTTAAATAAACTTTGACAAAGAACCACCTCTCACTTTTAATATAAGAGCAGATATTTCATGAAACTTAATAAAAGTAATACCCATATTCTTCACCCAGACGTAAAACATGATAGATATGGATTGGGTGCTGTCTTTCATGAATCTGTTTAGAGCTTTAGTGGATATAAATTACAGTAAAGGGCAAACTGCAAGTTCTACTCGACTTGGCTTGCAGTAATGAGAAACCAATCCTGCACCGAGCATGTCACCAGATGACATACTATTTTTTGTACTTATCATTAGTATCTATTCATTTCTTGCTGGAGGAATTTTCTGTGTATTTAGTTCTTCATGTTTGTCAGAGCCCTTGTTAATAACTCAGCCAGGTACAGCCATGCAGTCAAAAGCAAAGGCCAGGGAGCAGTAATAATGATTCTTCTTTTTTAAGGTCTATTTTGTTTTTAAGGAAGGAAGATCTCAGACTTAAGGGCAAGAAATTAAAAAAAAAACTCTGTCATTGAGGTAGAATATGGCCCATGCATTGAACACCACTGCTAGGAGAGTTCCTCTTCTTTCAGTTAGACTGTGGAAAATGAGCTATTTCAGTATATTTGACCCACTTCAGTCATCATGAGCACACGCCTGTAACTTAAACACTTCTTATATGTGAGCCCTTAGCATATTGCCACCAGTTTCATCTCAGTAGGTACAAAATTTTCACATAAACCTTTCCCACTACAGAACAGAGGCAGGAAGAGTATTTCAGTCGCTGCGCAGGATTCCTTCTAGACCCAAACCCCTGCCAAGCTGATCCCCAACCATTGAGTATCACACTGGGATAGTGGTGTGAGCCCAACTGATGCCCAGCAGGACTGGAACCAACTGCTCTCATGTCCCCTTGCTTGAGGACCCATCTCATCCTTTGGGGTCCCAGGCTCCTTATGCCAAGTGCACTCCAGCAGAGGTTTTGCCACTAATGAGCCACTATTTGCCACTGAAGACGAGATGAGCCCTCTGTTTAACAGCCAAGCAATCATCCATGAAAGGCTACAGGGAGTCAGTCTGGGGCAAGAGAGGTGCAGGGCCACGTATACTTGCAGAACACAGTGATGAAGCCAAAAGAGGTGCGTTGAGACAGAGGAAGCATGGAAAAGGAAAAATCAAGAGGACAAGTGCAAATGGCAGAGTGAGGTAAGCCAGGCATGATGAAATCTCCCAGCTTTATGAAGGTTATTCAAATGACAGAAGGGATTAAGTCAGAGAGCAGCAGTCGGCCAGCCCGACAGCGTAGCACAGTGCAGACAGGCACTGAGGTTGCTCTGTGATTGCAAAGAGCAGGAAGCTGCTCAGCGCACAGCCGCCTGTTGCTTATCTTAATGATCACAGGAAAACCTACACCGGCTTTTGAAATTCACTGCAAGAGAGGGACACAAGGCAGAAGAACTTCAAAGGAGACCCCTGAAGGCAGGTGGACTGAATGACCAGGAGTTCCGATCCGATTCTCAGAACACGCCCAAGCTTCCCCCTCAAATCAGAAGGATTTCTGAGTATAAGAGGAGCAGTGTCTCACTGAGCTTACTACTACACTATGTGATTAATTAAAAGAAAACACAGGGCAGGCTGGGGTATATTTTCCATTTGTAATTCTTTGTGAACTTCTCTCATTAGGACCAAAAAAACCCCATTGTGTTGAAAGCATTGAATGAGGAAAGGAGACAGATGGGGACAGCAGAGTGTCTAGACCTCCCTTAATGCCTTTGCAAACTTCAGACAGGCACCTCTCTCCTTTACACACCTTAACAATCCAGCCACAGCTGGGGACAAACTTTTGAGCTGAAGGGCAGACACAACCACGCTTTAGATTATACTCTCTGCGAAGCAGCAAATGCTGCAAAGGTTTCATAAGAGGGAAAATGCAACAATGCCGACTTTTGCAATTGCACTGCTGTATGATGCCGCACAGAGCAATGTGTTAGTGTTCTGGCTTCTTGATGCACGGATGTGGATGAAAATTCCAAATTTTATCCTGATGGCCATAGAGAAAACTGAAGTTCAATGACCTAATTCAAGTATGATGAAATGTCCAGAAATGCCTGAAGACCGTTCCGGTATTTACACACATTCTAAAATGATCTCATGGCATTTTTGGAGCTTGACGTCTGTCTTTTAACCCTTGGAGTTGGTGATGGTAGGCAAGAATGAATATGCTTCAGCTTCCAGCAAGGAAGTATGATTGGCAAAGAAACAGGCCAGCTCCTCTCAACTTGGAGAATGTATCTAAGGCAGGAATTGTGACGGGTCTCTTTCCTCTTCATTGCCAGATTGGATGGGTGGGAATGAGGAAACCCCAGGATGGGATCCATGTACGGGTTGCAGGAGCTGCATGTTTTCATGCAACCAGGGAAAAGGGACAACTCTGCTGCAACCAGATGGATATGAGTGAGGGACAGAGGAAGAAAGAAGGTCCCCTCTTTTTGTAGCAGGAAAGTTCCCTCAACGCGCAGAGCTTCTATGAGAGATACAGCTTCCCCAGAGGCATCAGTAAAGCATTATTCAAGAGTGTACTGATAAGCAGACGTTTACAGTGTCCGTTCCAGACAAGATGACCCAAGTTCAGTTATTATATTGGATACTGCTTACAACTGTCAGACACATTACTCAGGAAATTGATCTTGACTTTATGCAATTTAAAGATCAATAGAAACCAGCAAACAATTAGTGGGCTATTAGTAAGGGTGCGCTGACACTCCCACCGACAGTCCCCTTGGTCTCGTCGATACTCACAGACCACGTTTACATCCCCGTCACCTGCGGGTTGCCTGTACCCCAGCACACACGGGGCTCACACTGACCCTCACGGCTCCTCCAGAAGTTCAGCATCCTGCTAATTTAGAGCAATTATTACCGTTATTAACTCAGTACCACCTCTCCTGAGGACACACAGGGATGTACCAATACCCCAGCAGCACTCAGCAGCTGCTTTTGGCATCCCTAACAAATGCTTCAGGAGCCAATTTATTATGAAAATTGATAAGCTTCAATCACTGGAGGTTTTCTGAACTGCTGTTTATATGAAACACAAAATAATAGCAAATATGCTTATATTAGTGACCTTATCTTTCTGAAGATGCCCAGAAAGGCAGAATTTCATGTTCAGTTGTGTTTTTATCTTCAGAACTGACCTTTACAAGAACAACCTTACCCTTCTGTATATGAAGAAGTTTCTGTTTTTTTCTTTTTTTTCTTTTTTTGCCACTTAAAAATTTCACTTTAACTTCCTGTTGCCTCTCTGGCAGGCAGGGCCTGAATAGACACAAAAGCTCTCCTATGAGATCACCTGTATTTTCTTTGAATCTGGCTAGTCATTAGATCATCCTATTTTCTTATTTCTAAACTGCCATTACTTTGAAAATTCCGTATTTCATCAGGGTCTCACTCTAAGAATAGAATCCTCAAAAGAATTTATGAATATAGAAAGTGTAGCTTGATTTCCTTTTCTTCTCTGAAAAAAGAGAGTCATTAGCAAGCTTACTTGACAGTGCTTTGAAAGTAGATAATGACTGTCCAGTCACAGGTGAGAAGAAACTTCATATGCAAAGTCTCAAATATATTTAGAATCCCTTGCTTTCATTTTTTTTAAAGAATCTATACATCTCAAGAGCAGGGAACAAGATGAAAAGTCTCCTCAGATTATTTATAGTTGCCCAAGTCACACCTGCTCTGTTCCTGCATTCTCTCCCCATCTTCTTCCATGTAAGCACTTCAGTTTTGGCCTGAAATAGCTTGGAGAAGTTTTGCAGAATAGCAAATGCCCAAGGACGCTGAAGACCATAAGAGATTCTGCCTAGGGTGTAATCGCAGGTGCTATGGATGGCTGATTTGCTGGTGGCTTGAATGGACAGAGATGAGAAGGGATTTAGAAAATCTTTGACTGTTGCCTTCCGATCCAAATCATTTCTGTAGGCAAGAAACTTCTCCACTAGACAGGCCTATTCACGCTTTCGGGACGTTGTTTTAGAGATATCAAAGAGAACAAACACAGAAATAGAGGTGAGAAAATCCACCTGAAGTCAAAAGAGGCTAACAGTGAAAAAGAGGGGTGGATTTTTTTGACACAATCTCTGAAAGACAAATGTCAAATCAAGTGACTGAAGCAAAAATACCACTGCTGCCTTACAGGCTGGTCTTCCCATTTCCTTTCTGATTTGTCAGAAACACATTAATGCTGATGGATAGAACATGACCCTCTAATAGACATGACCTGAAATACCCAAAATCCTTTCGGGGATCTGCAGATGGGGGAAATCTCATCACTTCTTGTGACACAGCAAAGAGATTCAAAACTCAACAAGGACTTTGATTTTCTTACTTGTAACTTACTAGTGCAGAGCTACAGCCACTCATGCTGTTCCCTTGTCATTGACATTGCAACTGTCAAACAAATAAATATTGATGTTTCAAAGGAATATCACATGTTGGGAAGAGGACATCAAGGAAATTAGAACACTGAGCAGGAGCCCGGCTGTTAAAGGAGGAATGTGAAAAAATGACTTGGCAATTCCGCCTGGGAATGCAGCTGTGCGGTCAGTAAAAACAGGCACCGTCTTTGCATTTTATTCCTCCAGGCACAGCTACCAAAGGAAAAGCTGCTAATTTAACAGATTCCTGCCAAGTACAGTAAGGGGAATAGCCCCATTTGCGTTGTCGGTGGATTTTGTTAGATGGTGCCATGTTTTAAAGGCCCCAGAGATCTGTCTAATAATGAAGGCGACACACTCAGATGTTGGTATTGGCAAGTTCTCTGATTTAAGCGCACTTGCCCCTTTGTGGAGCTACAGTAAACAAGCTGTGCTTTTGCATTTTTGATGTCTGTGGTAAAAGCAATGTGATACGACATCAAAGCAGCTCCCAAAGCAATGCCCACGATCTCTCTAGCAAGAGGAGCAGAAGCACTATCAGCACCTGGGGATAAACAAGGCAGAATCCTGCTGATGTGCTCCAGCCTGCGCCGAAAAATTTAACTTTCCTCGAGATTAAGCACTCAATGATGTGACTCAGTGATTACATTTCAGCAAGTTGTGTGCAATTTCTTTGTATGCCAAATGTGGACTGGCTGACTGCAGCAAATTTAACTAAACTGCTTGGCAGCATCCAGTGCTGAACAACGTTTCTTCTCTTCCCTGTGCAAAGACACGGTCCAGCTCCCACCATATCCAACAGGAATTCACAGGGCTATTTTACCTACCTGGTCAGATCCTCAATTTACCATCTCCAGTCATGATTCTCCGAACATTTCCTTCCTGATGCAACGAGTTCTGTTACAACCACCAAGTCCTGAGATGTTGCTCTAGCCAGCAGCTCAGAAAGGGCTGAACTGTGGAAGGGCCAAGAGGAGCATCAAACTGCAATGATCAAAGTGCCGGCACACGCAGTCTGCCAAATAGAGGACTGAGGGGTGTCTACGTGACAGTGTAAGAGGACTTCACTGAAAGATGATGGAGAACTTGTTAATGCAGCAGAAAAGGTGGCTGAAAGCAGCCACTAGAAAAGTTCCCATTGGGAAGAGAGCACCTGGAACAGTGAATATGAATATGAATGGAACAGGTGATTCCAGGAAACAATGAATTCTCTAACTCTACAGATCAAGGCTGGATCTCTTCTTGGAATATATTAATTTTATTGGGCTGAATGTAGAGGGTGACTGAGAAGCCTAATGGCTCATAATGCACAAGAGAAGGAATTACATGAACTAATGATCCTGTATCTCCCGAAGCTCTGAGTGTCCATAGGCTGATGGTGCTGTGAATACTTGCACAAGAAATACCCAAATGACTGAAAATTTGCACCACTGGGTCAACTTTTAGTAAGAAATGCTCCAAAAAGACATAATCTGTGTAATATAATGCATCCTAACAATGCAAGATAACCTACACGCTCATTTAAAAAGAGAAACAGTAAAACTAGGGAACCTGTCGCGATCCTTTTTTTTTTTTTAAATAAACTTTTTGATTTCTGCAGGCTTAGCTAATAAACTGTTGTTGTCCAAACCTAGTGTTAGTACCTTTCTTGTCTCTAGAATTTCATATATCTAATGAAGTCTTCTTTCTCATGAGTATGCATTGTTTGTTTTTCCTGTTTTACTGATAGGAAGAAACTATATTACCCCTTAAACATAGAGGTCGCTAATAGGATTTGGGGAAAGGTCATTTTAGCAATTTGTTTGCAGAAGCAAAGCTATTTCAAAATACAAAACATGAAATTCTTTAAGTTAGTTTTAGGTTAAAAAAGAAGAGCAAACAAATACAAAAATGATCCTCAGGCTTGAACGAAAACCTGCTTATCTGTAAATTGTCCTTTTTTGAGCAGTCTCTCAGCAGTTTTGGCCTCAGGGAAGGTCTGGAATGATAGGGCTGCTTTCCTAGTAAAGCGATAAAATACGATGGGACAGATCATCATCTACTGTAAACAGGCGACTCTCCAAGACTTACACATTAGCCGATAATCCAGCACAGTATAATTTTACACATATGGATTTCACTGAGATAAACCAATTCAAGGGAACTTTTGTATTTTAAAGAAACTGTGTATATAATAATGCATTATTTTGGCTGGCAATGCTGAAAATGGACATCTCCCCATCCTCCTCCCAGCAGCCACAAGGTAGAGGACATTTTGTGCTAATTCTCCAGTTCATCTGCATCTGCTGGGCTGTTCGGAGGACGCAGTCCAACTTGCGCTGGCAATTATTCTGAACCAAGAGGACGTCTTTAACGAGCCAAGACTCTACTGCTGACCTGCTTCCAACTCATTAATGACTTTTAAAGTCTTTGCCATCGTTCACTTCCACATCAGTTTGCTCACAGATGCGCTTATTGGTACACATGGCACTTGGCTAACAAATGATACAGCGCATAGCTCTCAGCCTGGAGAGACCTTACTCCAAAATTCAAGCCACACTTTATAAGTGCCCATGGAGTGACAGTGAACTCCTTCAGGTCTTGACTGCTTATTAAATCAGCAGCACCTCAGTCAAAACCTGCACAGTTGTCTGAGTCTATTACCATTCTTCACCGCTGCTGCGCTCGTCTAACGACTACGTTCTTTACTCTTGAATAATTAACAATATCCTTGCAACATAAAAACAGCCATACTGGCTCAGGCCAGAAGTTCATTCGTCCTCCTATCTCTGACGGGCACTGGGATGAGCGCCAAGGGAAAACGAGGATCCTTCCCCTGCAACACGCTTCCTCCTTCCAGCGATCAGCAATATAAGGACTTCCTGAGCTGCAGGTCGCACTTTATTTCATAGCTGCCGACGGTCGTATCCTACCAGCCGCTCTCCCCATCTGCTTTCACACACCGGGCCTCTTCATAACAACGTCTAGGAGCAAAATCATTTCATCTTCTGAGATTTCTGACTAACCAGTTACACATAAACGCAGATATTATCATGCACACGTAATGAGCTCTGATAATGGTAATTTCCCCTGTTGATATAGAAGCACAGTTATTGCGAAAATATTTCTGATTTTGTCGCACACAAAAGCCAGGTGTGCCACAGACAGAAATATACTTTTCTTGGTGGTTTAAAATTTATTCACATATTGATTTCCCTCATTATTATCCATTCAATTATGCTAAAGCTTACTAGATTTGCTAATTATCTGGACACACACGAAGAGCCATATGTTCTCCCGAGTCTAAACTGGGGATCTCAGACGTGTGTGCTGCTGCCTGCAAGAACAGTATTAGTTTCACATTTTTCCTGTATTTTCCATGGTGGACTCAGTGCAATCTGGCACTGCCTACTCCGCAGAGGTGGGTGAGGTTGAAGGTAGAAACCACGCATACATCGGAGCTTCCCAGGCTCACGGGCTTCTACTGCCCAGGTTTTGCGGCATCCCTATGCTGTGAGCCTGGAGCGCTACGCCGGGGACGTGCTTTGTGGGAAGATAAATGGCATATTTATGCAAGAAGCGCGCGCTCGGTTCTGGTAGCCGTCTGGGGCGAATCGCACATTCATCATGTTCTCCCCCAGAGCAAGGCGATGCTCACCCCTTCCACAATATATTCTAGCCTAATACTGTCATAAACGTGCACTGTACCTACTGGAGATCACGAGGGAGAGTTGGGTTTGCTGCCTCTTCCCACCGTCGGGAGGGAACGCGCTGCGATAACACGCGCGGCGCGGGCAGCGCGCGGAGGCGAGCGGCTCCCACAGCGCCATCCCGGCGGCTCCCGACGTGCTCCGCTTTGCGGCACAGGCCTCGCTGCTGGGCTAGTGGAGAACCCAGCGCCCCACGTGCCATTCCTCATCCCTCATTTATTACGGGGCTGTGCTGAGGCATATAAATCTCGTAAATGATGCAGTGTCCCCAGGCAAACCCTTTGCTTGAAAGCCAGGCTAGGCTGGCCACCAGCTTGTGCAAAGCCCAGAAGCTCAGACCCTTCTGAGGACCTTCCCAGGACCAAGCGCCATCAGAAAACAGAAAAGCCCTGAAAGTTGCAAATAAATTTGCTGACAGTTTTAGCTCAGGTTTTTGCGGGATTTCTATCCTATTCCACTCTGCCTTATCCAAGAAAAACTTCTGAAGCTCCTGTTCACCAGAGTGCTAAATGCAACATCAACCTGCCTGCCAAACAGAGGCCTTGGGATATGTCTCATTGCAAAAAGAAGTGTCTCTGCATGAAAACTCCTATGTTAGGCCAGTAGTTTCAGCATAAACACTGCTGGAAATAAGTTCCTGCAGTTTCCACATGAAGGTAACTAACTGAGGTCACCTTATTTATGGACAGCGTACACCACAATCACCCGGGCTGCAGTAAGAGAACCAATTCCAGGGAGATTCTGCGTGGACACTACTGCAATAGCAAGACTGGAGCATAGTGTTCTTATTTCTTTTTATGGAGAGAATATACTCTCATCAGAGAAGGCAAACACAGTTACCAAGACCATCTATCACTGCTTTATCGAGACAAGGAACGTGTCGCCATCCCAAGACAGATTTAAAGACACATGGCAGCGGGAGAAAAAGAAAACTGAGAAAGAAGGATGAGACCTCCTCCTTGCCCATCAGGATGCAAATCCTTCTTTTTATACTCAAACTGTAAGTAAATCTAGATGAATGTTCTCCAAGGGAATAATAAAGTTGCCGAAACTATTCATGAAATCCACCTGAATTTACCAGTTAGCAGTAATTGGAAATATAAATAAATGACACTTGATTTTCATTGGATTTCTGCAGGGAAAAGTAAAGCCAACAGCAGAGGCGCCTGCATGGGAAAGAAGGCTGGTTTTTAATTTCCCTTTGACAGAAGGAATTTGCAGTCCTCCCCATCAGCCCAGGATCTCCAGGACAGCTGCTATCTCACCCCTGTTCTCTCTGCTTTTCACCTAAACCAATGCCCACCACATGACAGAAAGGCTCCCATGGGGGTCTAGGGCACCCTTCAGGGAAGGAGGACTTCAGCTGGGATTTGATTCCCCCAGAGTCCCAGTGGAAGAGACGGAGGGTCTGTCCTCATGGGCACATCTACTGCTTTGGGAGCAGCAGCTGGTTTGCAAGGAGGACAGGGCAAAGCAGAGCAGCACTCGCCTCTGCAGGGCCATCGCACTGCAGCCAGGCTCAGGCACCCACCTCTCTGCTTTGACTATTAAACTAAACTTAAAAATATATATATGTATGTGTGTGTGTGTGTATATATATATATAAAATTTTCTGGCAGTTATTTGTGGTAGACAGCATCTTCGGATGCATTTGGCCACCTTTCATAGCTGCATCTTGAAGCATGAGGGCAGCGCCCAGACACCCTCACAGGGCATATTGAACATGGCAACAAAAAGCATCACGAAGAAGCGACGGCTGCAAAGTCAGGGACTTGAAAGCTAGGAATTAGCAGAATTAAGATTGTCTCAGCACCATTAACACGGCCTCCTTGTGCAATTGCATTACCGCACAGTCTAATTACACGAACATGTTATATTTCTTCCGCAGAGCCACTGCCTCATGCATTGCGCAAGATGAACGGTGTCAACTTCAGAGCAGCTACTGCACATTTTGTTCCCCTCCCTTTGCTTTTTGTACTGTCAGATGCATCATTTACTTCCCACCATTCAAACACAGCTCTGAAGGCAGAATTATTAATTTCCTCCTCGTGTTTTCTGCAAAATTAATTGCTTTGGTTTCTAAGGGCTTCCCAAGCAGTAAAAAAATCTAATCCTCACAGCATACCAGAAGCAAGGTAGGGGTGGGGGTGCTCAATTTGGTCCACATAAAATTGCAATGTGTGGTGCAGATGAACACGGTAAAGTCTATTTGGATTGAAAATAGTCTCAGGCAGTGATTTTCTTTTTTTTATGGTAAAGTGTCGTGTGTATCAATAAATCTATACTGAGCAGTTCTAACATTACAAGATGTCTTTCTCTAAAAATCCTGCCATGGAGATACACCTTAATGTCACTCAAAAAATGCCTCCCAGAAATGAGAAATGTATTTCCTGTTATTTATATGGGAAAGAGAAATCAGTGGAGATGAACTAGGCAGTAATGCATAGCCAAAAAGGCAGCCTAGGGCCAGATCCAAATTCCACTGAAGTGCAAAGAATTCCCACTCTCATGGGATGGGCTGATCAGGCCCTCAAAGCTGATGTTATTTTTGCTGGAAATAGGAAAATAACCTTCATTCAAGTGCATTTTCTGCTAGCGGAAAGGTCTAACGTCTTCTTTACACCAAGTGGCCTGGTCTCTTGTTTTAAAATCTTTTCTGCAAGCCTCGCAGGGATGGTGTTTCCCTGGGATTTAGAAACATCATTGTTGCCAGCACAATTTTAATCACAGGGTAAGTGGGGTGCAAAATGGGATTTTTCAGGAATAGCCTCTGTGCTGGATGAATGTTACGGAGAAACTTCTTAGCAGGGTGATTTTGTGACCTCTTTGCAGAAACCATTGAATATATTTATACACAAAACCTCAGAGAACATTTTTTTAGTGTCAGAGGAGAAAATCCTTTGCAGAAGGTTTGCGATACTGGTCAAACCTTGTTAATTAGTCAGGCTGGTAGCCTGTCAGATGAATTATACGAATTTGCAGGTAATAGCTCATTAACAAGAAATAGCAACTGCTAATTATAACAAGGTCATGAAAGCAATATCATTCCAAATTTATGAAGGAATTAGAAATAATAAGACAAGTGTCTTTTCATCTGAATGCAGATTAAATGAGTACTAAATGTCTTTTCTCAGTACAGGATAGTAAGTTCTGGTAGATGAAGTTATAGCCGAGTATCTCTTTTATTGGAAAATGAGATTAAATTAGATAGGCCCCACTACCTTAGCTTTAGCTGCTATTATTTGTGCATATCAATCTGTAACAAGTCCTACCCAGTGCTTACGAGCTCTCCGCTCGATACTATTTTCTTTGCCAAGTCCTTTGCAAGCAGCCATCCATGTGTGCAAGCCCTGGATTTTGCTTTCCCAATCATCTGGTCAATGGGCTCCGCTGCCTCTAGACACCAGTTTGTCTTACATTACTCCACTCCACAATTTGGTTTAGCCTCAGATAATGCAACTTCTTTTGAACTAACAAATGACAGTTTTTCTCCAGAAGCCCTGCTGGATGTTTTTCCATAAGGATTAAAATGTCTCTTTGGAAGAAAACAGCTTCTACAAAATGTTTTCCCCAGTAGCTGAGCAAACGGTGGATTTCTGCTGCTTCAGTGGAAAGTATTAACATGGGACCACATGGGTGAGGTGGGTCTGAAATGCTCAAATTAAAGTAAAATTCTTGCAACTTCTGCAGAGTTTCAGCTCTGCAGAAACCTGCTCAGTGCAAGCTGCAATCAGGGACAACTAACCCAGTATTAGCAGGCAAAAAAATACTTATTACTCTTAGAGATTAAAAGGCAGAGTCAATTACAAATAGCACTTATCCAGCATTACAGATATAGTCTCCAAATAACAAGAAAAGGCAAGGGCTTGCATTTACCCCTGGATGTCTCACATGGTTTTAGTTTGGAGCTGTGCACTCCGAAAGCACTTCTGTGCAGGTAACAAAACATTTCCCCTTTTATCCCATTACATTTATCAATTTTGTTTGAACGAGGACCTGCTTCTCCAACCAAGTTACACTCGCAATTAGTACCGACTTCTTCTGCCAATGGCAATTTCTTCCGACGCAACAGAGCTCCCAAATCAAATTGGAAGGCTGTTCTCTTCCCTGGCTATTCCAGAGGCTTGGTAGAGAAATGCTGCACAGTTCACTCAAGCTGCTGAACATGAGAGGCACAAGCGGCCCCTGCGCCCACCGCAAACCTCTGCAAAGTGGGACAAACAAAAAAATATTTTAAGTTTATTACTGACGCGAGGGTTTTGTTTATCTTTAAATGCTCGGCCTCAGTTTTTTAACAGACAGGAGCCGGGAGCCACCAAACGCCTGGCAATTAAACCCTCTGATGAAAAAAGGTGAACGTGAATCAGCGTCTGAGGTGGCGCCTGCAGGAAACGTGGTGGGTTCCTAGGCATTTCCAACTGCTCTGGAATTTTTCATCTCAGCAGGCTTATAGGCACCAAAAGTTCTAATGCAAGTTAACAAAGTGTAATTCACGTCTCTATTTGGTCCGCACGGCGCTGCTTCACACACGGGTTGTCAGTCGAGTGCCGGGCTCGCCAGGGAGCCCCATGCGCTCCGTGCCGTGCGGCTCCCATCCGCGCGAGCACCAGGCAGCGCTGCCCCGTCCCGCGCGCTGCCCATGCCAGTGCTGCGCAGAGGTTCACTCAATAGCTAATTAATATATTAAACGTGGTAAGAGGTGGCCTTGGACACCCCAACAGGAAAACAGGACATAACCACTTTAAATGAAGTTATCATGCATATTCCCAGCGCTATCTTGCTGATTTTAAGAAATGCCTCATTAAGCATTTAATGCCACATCATTTTTTCCTTGAAAATGCAGCCCCACTTACGGTCTGATATTCCCTCTGCTTACAGCTGTATTTTGTACAGCTAAACCCATGAGCCGGTGTTACTTGTGTGATGGTGCTCAAGGGCAGGGAGAAGAAAGGGAAACCCAATCAGGAGAGTTGCAACCCACACAGAGATGCAGACTAAATTAGTGATAAGGATTTATCTGAAATGGCTCTAACTGTGAAAGATAGTAATAAATAATGCAGACACCTGAATTTATGGGTGTGTTTTATCTGAGAAATTCACAATCCACCGCGGTCGGCGATTACTTTTCCCACTTAAGAGACGACACAAGCAAAGCCCAGAAGGATTATCCATTTGTCCTATGGTATAATGGACAAAGTGGAATGTTGGACCTCTGGAAACCTGCTTTTCCCGACAGCTCTGCAGCCGGTGGCTGCCTGTCCTTGTACAAACCCACGGGTGCAGTTTCCTCTCCTGGAGCACGATGGGCTCCGTGGTGCAAAGCCTTGAGCTGTCCCCGTCTGGAGACGGGCAGCAGATTTGCCTCGAGGTGGCTTCTCCAGGGCAGCCGGCAGGAGCTGGAGCAGAGAAGTCCCTTTGGATTTCCCTTTCCCTGGCAGAATCACTCCCATGTCCCTGTGCCCTGCTCTGCAAGGCTCCCGGCAGAAGCCTGTGGCCTCCTGGCCAAGTGACACCAGCGCAGGAATCGCTTTTTGGTATCCAAGAACCTCAATTTTGTAAACTCCATCCGAACACCCTCCATCAAAGCTTATTCCTACCAATATCCCACCGAAATCAGCAAGTCAGATGATATCTGACCTGCAGTTATTAAGCCAGAAGTACCGAGAATGGCATTTTCGAGGTCTATATTCAGCGACTACAACAAATTAGTCTCCAGTGAACTTGCACACGTTTGGGTATTTTGTTTTATTGATGGCTTTAGAAATTTTTAAACACCTGGCTCTTGCTACCTAGAAAGGTTTAAAACAGAATATTTATGGAGGAAAATAAATGCTCGCATGGATGAGTGGGGCCTTTGTGTGCTAACTAAGGAAAAGTTTGAACACTCCACGAGCTTAGCTGCAAACCTACTAATTTCAGGGCTCAAGCCTGCAGGGATATAGCACAGAAACTCAGCATGACTTTACCTATCAAGCTTTTAATCTCTTTAAATTTCTTTTTCCACCTGCATAGTTCCCTTGACCAAAATCACAGCATATAGCTTATACAGGCTCGGCTCCCATTTGGCTTCACTCTTTAATAAGGATCCCTAACAAAAAACCATTACTATACTAATAAGGTTTGACAGATTTAAAGGAAAGCTATAGTATGTTCTCATTGATAAAATTTGATAAAATGGTTAATCATGAAGAGGAGCCCATCGGTGGTCAGGATCGCAGCAAGCCAGCTCCAGCACGTTTCAGCATATCCAGGTGCAAGGTTTTAGAGTCAAGAAATGNTTTTTCCACCTGCATAGTTCCCTTGACCAAAATCACAGCATGTAGCTTATACAGGCTCGGCTCCCATTTGGCTTCACTCTTTAATAAGGATCCCTAACAAAAAACCATTACTATACTAATAAGGTTTGACAGATTTAAAGGAAAGCTATAGTATGTTCTCATTGATAAAATTTGATAAAATGGTTAATCATGAAGAGGAGCCCATCGGTGGTCTGGATCGAGCCGGCTCCAGCACTTTTCAGCATAGCCAGGCGCAAGGTTTTAGAGGCAAGAAATGCAAACCTACCTGCCGGAAGGGGAACGCCTCCGTGGTTCCCAACGCAGCCTCATCATTGTAAAGAATTATATCCGGCTATATACTCTCCAGTATGATATCAACAGAAACGAAAATGCTAATTTATTCCTTAAATGTGAAAGATTAACAGGCAACAAGGGGATGTAGGGAGGTGTATATATGGTGCGTTCATGCTTTGTATGGAAAAAAACTAGGCAGGATACAGAAAATGGCCCCAAACCCTTGGCTACTAGAGGAAAAACCAAAAACAAATAAAAATATCCAAACACCCAGCAAGATTATAAGATCTCACTGTAAGTTATTTATGAATCCAACGACTGACAAGTGACTAGTTTATTCAGTGCAAGTAGATTCCTCCCCAGGAGGAAACAAATACCGAGTATTCAGCAACCTTTTTAGCTAGCAAAGACATACAAGGGAAGAACTAATGGCTAGAAGCCGAATCAGACAAATTCCCTCGTGAAACAAGGCATTATTTTGAACGCTGAGGGTGATTAGCCAGGTGAAAGAGCGAGTTGCTGTTTCTGGGGTTTCTGCTGGAGGCTGCCTCCTGAAAATACGCACTGGACAGGCACAAATTCTTGGGCTCGGTTTGAGAGTAACTGGGTAAGCTCACACCCAGGGGATGAGACTAGATGATCCTCTGGTTCCTTCTGACCTTCAAGAAAACACTGTTCTAAATGTGCACAGGCCTTTTGCTACTTCCATATAGATGTAAACGACTCCTTTAACTGCCAAACACAGCAGGGCACCAACAGGCAATTGTGAACAGGTTTGCTGTGACACCTTTCAAAAAACCAGCCATCCAAATGGTCAGTCCTTACTGCTGCAGAGGGGGACAGCTTGGACTCTGCACACTACCTGTCCCTGCAGGTTCTTCCTCGTGGTGCTGCCAGCTGCTCGCTGGCAACTTCACATCTCTTCGGGAGCTGCATCAAGTCCTTGTGGAGCTTCCTGAAGTTGCTCAGTTGACTTTTGGCAAACCAAAAGGCCTTTAGTGCTACTCTAAATTGGATCCGTTATCAATCAACACCTGAACTATCAAGCAAGTACAAAATCTACAGCATGTCGCTGCAGCAAAGTAGGAGGCCTGAACGCTCAACAAATGACACGAGGAAAACCCTGCTGCAGTATTTCACAATCACATGCACGAGTACCCAGTCTCTGGCACATTATAAAATCTCTCAGAAAAAGCCAAGGCAGCATATGTATTACTCAGCAGCACACCATGCTGGCAGCCACTTTACCTTGTATCCATATTACTTTCTTAAATGGTTAGGGACTTCCCTAAATTACCTCTTTTCAGCAACTTGGATTTCTCCAAGGACCCCCCCCCCCTCCCCCCCCCAAACTTCAGGCTGTTTTTGCACCATGGAACAACCAGCATTGATTTTTGAATAGTCCTTACCACAGGAAACATTTGTTTGTTTTCATACGCAGCACTGCAGAACAACAAACTACCCCCAAAGAAACAGAAGTGCCTCTGCCACAACAAACACATTCTAACATTCCAGCCCTGATCGTGTCTCCAAACGCTTATTGATTGCACCTAAATTAGTTCAGTTTGCAAAACTGTCATACCAAACATGGATGAGAGAAGATATGCAAAATAAGATGGCAATGGCTTTCCTATTTTGCCTAATTCTTGGCCACAAAGCCTTTGGAGTGGGTACAGGGTGTTCACACACACACTAGTCGTTTCCTGCAGTGGCCAAAGCTGCAGCTCATTGACAGAGGTGAGACCAGGAGCCCCGGGCAGCAAACAGGCCATCCCTGTCCCAACGCTCTTCGCAACGATCTGCTACAGGACCTTTTCTGCCATGGGAACCTTTGGCAGAACAGGGGATATTTATTTAAAGAGAGAGCTTTCTAGTGAAGAGCTGACTGTATTTACTTTGACGTAAATGGGTTTCCAGACAGGCGAAGGTTAGCTCACAGTTCCTGTGATGAATTAATAGATGTTTAAGTGCTGGAGCCAGCCGTCCCTGTCATCCTCCAGGCGGGCCCCTGGTGTAACACAGCAGCGAGGATTCAGAACCGGAGAAAACATCGTCATTAGGGAAACATTGTCATTAGAGAAACGGCAAGGAGCTGCTCACTCCTTGGGGAGCTCATCCCTGGCAGCAGGAACAGGTACCGGCCCCGTCCCCTGCCTGCAGCCCCTGCTGCCTCTTGCCACTTGCCAAACAATTAGAAGCCACAAATGAAACCTTACGGGGCTGCCCAGAGCTAACTGGGCTATGGTTTTGTCCCAAAATCATTTCTTTGNACTCCTTGGGGAGCTCATCCCTGGCAGCAGGAACAGGTACCGGCCCCGTCCCCTGCCTGCAGCCCCCGCTGCCTCTTGCCACCTGCCAAACAATTAGGAGCCACAAATGAAACCTTAGGGGCTGCCCAGAGCTGACTGGGCTATGGTTTTGTCCCAAAATAATTTCTTTGGATGCCTGTGCACACGCACGATGCTGCAGCAAGAAGCTGCAGATGCGACGTCTACAAAGAGACACGCTGAGCTGATCAGCGATGGACCTCAGCACAAGTTTTGCTGAACTCAAGGCCTTAAACTGCGGGTTTTACCAAGTCTGCTCTTACAGCTGCAACAAATTGCCTAGTGCTCCGAGTGCCACAGCCACCTGCACGGACCCCGTTTGCTCCGTGAGCTCCCTCGCGTACGTGGGAACAACTACAAGGTTTCCAGGTCATTGGAAATCAGCAGCACCAGGTACCCAAGAGAGAAAAAAAAAAAAAAAAGAAAAAGGAAAAAAAAAAAGGAGCAGATTTGAAAATAGGTGCTATCCAGAACTAACTTCCCAAGGTGGCTTCATTATAATGGAAAGAGGGGATTTTACTGGAGCCGTGTCCCTGGCACTAACTCACAGAGCAGCCCATATCACCAGCAAGCTAAAAAAGGACCAGCAGTGCAGCCAGCTCACAGGAATGACTAAAGCTGTTGTTCCTCTGGAGAAATGAGGGTTGTAAACCAGCAGCTAAATGGTTAAAATGGGGCTGGACTAAAAAAGAAGCAAATTTTAGAAATTCCTGGAGTAGACAGATATATTTAGCAGCTGCAATTCAAGCTGCCATTGATTTCAGGAGGCCTGGACTCCAACTCCCTCATCACCACCATCATTTTCCCCCATCATTTTCACTTGCCCCTAAAAGCAGAGTTTTGTGCTGGCTGCGGTGCCAGGGCTCAACGCAGGGAGCGTCAAGGGTCACTGCGGGACCTCGGAGCTCCATGGGGCCAGGGATGGGAAGGGGGAACAGACGCTTCTCCTGGCTTCTTTCCAAAGGGGATCCTCAAGATACTCTAATGTTAGTCTTTAGCCTCAGAAGCAGCCCAGGAAAGCTATATATGAGATTGACTGCTGCTCTTTCATCTATTTAATGTTGCTGGTGTAACATCTCTACCCATTTTGTGATCCGAGTTCTTATTTGCACTTGTAAATCTGTGCTTAACATTTTACATTATTAGAGAAATAAGCTTCTTTTAAATATTCTGCTTTTTTATTTACTTTTTTAAAAACATTTAAATCCTTGCTGGCTTAGTTTCTGACAGAACATCAACAACCCTTTTTTGCTTCTGAAATAATGCTTCTATTGTCTGGAGCATTTTGAAGGTGCTTTATTCTTAAATCTGGGTCCTTTTGGGTTACTGGTAATGTGCTGTCTTAAATTGCTCTATCGTCACTCAAAAGATGAATTCAGCAATTACAGGATTTATCATTAGTGGACAGAGTGGTCTCTAATTACCTACCATGATCACCCAGGGCCCTGTCCTTTGCTAAGGCACCACCTTCTTGCAGAAGACCAGAAATAGCACCCGAATTCCTGCTCTTTACGCTGCTGTTGCTGCAGGTTTTCCCTTGGTGCAAAGTCTGGTTCTTGCAGCTTTTTGGGGAGCACACAGAGGTAGTCTTGGCTTTGAGGGTGTTTGGGTAGTCTGTGGGCTGGTGCTCTATGGAGAGGTGAACAGACACCTGCAGGCACTACAGCAACCTGCTCACAGGCTGCAAAACTCTTGCAGAAGAGTCTGCCCTGCTCTGATAGGTGACAGCCTCCAGCAGCTCATCTAGGCTGACTAGGCAGGGAGAAGGAATGGGGATTTTAAATTCATAGTTACAGTCACCAACAACACTGCAAGGCCAAATGAACTGCACAGATCTGGGCTGGACATCACCAGCCACCTCCCTCAGCATCCCCAATCCCTGCTGCTGGAGCCACCGGATCTGCAGGCACCAGCCAGTCACCGCAGAAGCTGCAGTTCCCCAGGGATCTCCCAAGGAACCCAGGCCTGCCAGGAGCTGCCCGCCCTTTCCTAGCATATCAGAGCTGGAAAAACCCACGGACATTCCCAAGGCAAACGGATCAGTATCTCACAAGTGTTTTATCAGCCCAGAGCAAGGTTAAACTCCCTCTCAAGCATCATTCATGAATAATTTTCATGATCTGGCATGTATCTGATGGCTGGTATTTCTCCATTTAACCTTCCACTTAACACCAGTGCCTGTCCAGAGCAACTCCCCAGCTTTTAACTGGGGCATCACATCTCCTTCCTTCAGCAGAGTAGCTCCTGGAAGCATCAGCATTCCCTTGGAACCCTAATCCTGCGGCAGGGAAGCACTGCGGAAGTGCAGGTGCTTTCCCCTCCCACCCAGTTCACGTGAGAAGGGCACACACGGTTCTCCAACACCCGCAGCACCCGCAAGGGCATCAGAACAACCTGCCTCAATGGAATAAAACCTTTAACTGGACTGGAGTTCCCTTCCAAGAGAGGGAGGGCAGATGGATCTGTCTTCAGTCAACTACGACTGGCTGCTCTGGCTGTAAGAGACAATCCTAAGCCATAATAACCAGGTTTATTTTAATTGTCTTTATTAGGATCAGATCAAGCTCTCCTCAGTCTTTAACTTCACATCACTGCTAACTTTTACTAATCCCAACACAGAGCCAGTGACTTATTCCCCAAGAACAGCAGGATATTAACAAAAAACAGTTCTCAAAAAGATCCTATATCCGAAGCTATTATTTTTCCTCTTCTTTTCAAGAAGTTCTCAAATAATAAGTTCTCAGTTTTTTTCTTCCAACAGTCTATATCCTTCAATCTCTATCTCTGAGGAAATTATTTTTGTATAATAACAACTGCACCATGCCTCCCAGTCCTTCTGCCTCTAAACAACAAAATATGGTTAAAGATTATATGAATAACAATCTTTCTAGCTGCTTGTGGCTGCATCTCACTGGTTCTCTTCCCTAGGACTGTTTGTTAAGCAGCTCCTTCCCACATACATTTAAAAAACAAAGTTTAAAAAGTTTATTTGCACTTTTTCTCTGGAGGCAACAATTTCAGAGGAGCTGTTCTTGACAGAAGAACAAACAAGGCCTGAACCCATTGCTGTTATATTCCTGGCAAGAATAAGAATTCATGGTCAGCTTGAACTGAAAGAAGTTACTTGATGACTTCCAAAAAGTGGGAAAGGTTATAGAAAAAAAAAAAAAAAAGAAAACCAAGAGGAGAGCTTCTGGCTCTGTAGTCTCATTTAACTATGGCGCAGGCCTAGTTTAACGCTTCTACTAGTTACAAATAAATAAATAATAATAATAATAATAATAATAACGTAGGGTAGCAATCGATCTGTCATTTATTTCTTCACCTCTTTTTCCATCAACATCTTTTTATCTGTCACAATTTTTAGCACAGATCTGACTTAACCTGGGCAGCTTTTTCATGTATTAGGAACTTACTACAGAAGATTTTGGATTCATTCTACCGCGGCAGCGGTGAGAGATCCATCCACAGCCTCCCGGCATCATCAGTTGTGCTGGCGTGGGTGGGTTTTACCCCTCCAGAGAGCAGTCACTGTCAGCAGAGAGGCCAGGGAAGGAGGACACATGTTTTTTAAAGCTGACAGCTGTGAAACAAGGCTCTGGGCTGCAAGGAGAAAGACACCTCCCAGGCAGGTGCACCCTAGCAATCAAACAAGTCACAAGTTTTCTCTTAATTCCAGCTTTTTGCTTCCTCAGTTCCGCACCTGGCAGCGGTGGAAGGGATTTGGGGCCATCCACAGTCAAAGCCGCAGTGCTCCGGAAAACCAGAGAGATGATCGGGGNTTTCTCTTAATTCCAGCTTTTTGCTTCCCCAGCTCCGCACCTGGCAGTGGTGGAAGGGATTCGGTGCCATCCACAGTCAAAGCTGCAGCACTCCAGAAAACCAGAGAGATGATCAGGGAAGAGGATCAGCCAAGAGGAACCAGGGAGAACTAGGGGTTTGGTACAGGCCAAGGGGAGCTCCTTCCAGCAACTTCATTGAGAACAGGGATAGCAAAGGACACGGAATTACGAAATTGGCTGGAAAAAACCCTATTTGTACTGTTTCAGCTACTTTTTATTAGTCATCCCTGGACGACACAGTGAATTCTGCTGTATTTTACAATTCTCTGGGGATGACCTAATTGTTTAAAAAAATAGTGAAGTCATTCATGTCTAATCAGATGGCCATGTGATTACCTCATTCAGCAGCAGTTTAAAGCCAGTTTTTATAAATAGCTGTAAAGGCCTTTGTCTCGCAAGCCTATTTTGGGGCACGTGCACAGCCAGGCTGAGTCACTCCCGCTCTGACAGTCAGCGAAAAGACGCTCTTGCAGGACACTGGGCTCCTATCTAGCTGCTGCTTACATTAATAGTCCAGAAAGACTGCAGTTATTTATTTATTTCTGCCCATCGCCTACATTTAGTGCCTGGGGACAAGCGAGCTAGGTGGCACCAGTGTCAGATCCGCCCAGAAGCTATTTTTAAAAAACCCAGTTATTAACCCCGATTTTTTGCTGTAGAGACAAGGCACATCCCCTTATAGACCAGTTAAACATCACGTTCTAATACAGAATCATCCTCTTTTAAATTAATAAAATAATTCTTCCTCCAGAAAGGCTGACGCCTACAGAGGGGAAGGGGAAACACTTAGAGCTACCGAGAGCTTTGGCCTCTGCACTGACTGCTACACTGCAGCTGAAGCTGGGGGTAAATGGCAATCTAAATTGAGGGCTTATGAATTTTGGTAAAAATAATTTTGATTATGAGCAAAATGAAGGGCTCTAAAAAAGCAACTACAAGGTATAATCGACTACAAGGTATCGACTAAATCTGGGCTACAAGAGAAGACAAACTTGTAACCAGTGAGCGAAAGCACTGGAACAGAAGTTGATGCTTAGCAGATTCATGGTTTCCGAAATCCATTTTCCATGATTATTGCTGTAATTCTTTGGAAGCTGATTAGGCAAAAGCAGATACAAATCTTGACACACATGCACAAATATCATAATTAAAAGATTTGACAGGTCCCATTCAAAGGTCCCTATTGAGGGACAAGAAAGGCAGCTTGCCCCAAATATTTTTCAGCATCTAATTCATAAACAGATCTACTTAGTACTAGAGTTAAAATGGAGCTCTGCACCACAGGGATTAGCTCTAGTGACAAAATTGTACAGGCCTTAAACTGCCAAGGCCCTGGGTGCCCAGGGCACGTATGGGACCTGGCGAGAGCACCCAAAGCCTCTTGCACCCACAGCGGGACCAGGGCTGCAGGGACAGGCACTGCTCCCAGGTGGTCATTACCTGGCTTAAAACAGAAGAAATAAATTGCTCACATATGATACAACCACTACTTAAAGGGAAGAAAAAACAAAACAAATAAAAACCAACACACAGGAACGCTTGACGTCATTTAAAATTTCACTTGTTCTAAATGAAGCCTTAAATATTTAATTGCCCAATGCATTTGTGTTCAGGAAATGCCCAAGATGAATAATGTGATGGAGACATCAGCCCTCACTGCTGCCCTAAGAGAAACGGCTTCAAACGCAGAGCCCTGAGTGCCCGCGGGTGGCACAAACCCGACGGCAGCTGGCCGAACGGCAGAGCAACCATCGCCCTGAGGCCGAGGGCACCTCCGAGCCCTGCCGAGCACCCAGCGAGCGGCGGCGCTTGGGAAAAGGCTGATAATCCAGCTCAGGATTAGTGGCTGCCACGCGGCTGGGGAGTTTATTCAACTACGTGCAAGGCGCTCTGCCCTTAATCCAGCTTTGGTACCACTTTTGGCTTTTTTACTGTTTCCACTTTAAAGCTGTTTTTCTGATGACTATCTCTTCCTTAAGGAAGACAAGCCCGTTTCCTCATCACAAGGATTGTCTTTGCGTAGCCAGCAATCCAACAAACTGGTCCTTCTGCGGGAGCATCCAGGCTCCTCAGGACACCTGGACTGTGACCCAGACAACAGACCCAGCGCTAAGATAAATCACAACTTGCACCAGCTGGTTTTAATCCCCTTCATAGGCCAGGGAGGGCTACTCTCTACCTCCCTACGTGGGACAAAGGCTTGCGGCTTTCTCAAAGCAGACAGGTTTTCTTGTGGATGTCAAGTTCTATATTGCTGAAATCCATGTCAACTTCCCTTCACACTCACAAGCTTCTGCTTGCAAAGCACTAGTCAAACTGACTATTTTCTTTTGCTTCTGTCTGAGTTGCTAGGACTTTATTTATTTGCCTTGTCCTGGCTCCCCTGCAGTGGAAAATTTTAGTTCAAAGGTTCCATTTTACCTAAGTTAAACGAAGACATATTAAAACATTACGACATACAGTAGAGTACCTCATAATCTTAACAGACAATGATACAATTTCTGCTTATAATGCAGAAAATACATCAGCATTTCTTAGGAGTATTTAGTAAAAGCCAACAGCCCACAGAGGTTACAGCCCACAGCTGAGAAGAACAAATCCATCATAGTTGGGAAAAACTGGTAACAGGAGAGTGAGATTTCACGTCGGTCAGTCATTTCAGGCAGAAGTGGCCACGTAAGCGAGCCCGGCAGCTCCACTGCCCTCCTACACAGCAAGCGAGTTCAACAAACACGAGGTAAGGAATTTGTCTGGGTTTGCAAAGGCCAAACATGGTCCTTAAATCAAATACTACAAAGCCACCACTACTATCAGTGAAAATATGTTAACATCAGTTTTACACATCTGTCCATATCACATTTGCAGATATGAGAAAAGGCCTCCAACCACAGAATAGGCGAAAAACTGCTGAGGTGACTGTCATTGCTACAACAAAATTTGAATCCAGGCCCAAGGCGTAACATAGACCTGGGTTTAATCTCCACATACCCCCTCAATACCCAACCCCCTCCCCCAAAAACAAACAAACAAACAAAAAACCTATAAAAGAAACAAATCAACCACCCAACCCACGATACCAAAACAGACAAAACTCAGGTGGTTAACTGGCGTTTTGGGCTACTACAGGAGGCGCGAGTTGGATTCGATTTGCAGCTTTGAGATAAGGGCGGATCAGCAATATAACACTGCGTCCAAGTGACTACCCTAAGTTACTGCTCTATGAATAGAAATGCGGGCTCTAGATGAGGCAGCCTCCAATATTCCTGAACAGTCTTTGTCTGAAACTTCCAAGGTCTGAAGACGGTCTTCAGCTACAGCATTCCCAATAATGCTGCAATGTACGGAAATAACACACCTCTAGCACATGGGTGTTTCAAAGTGGAATTTCTAAGCCCTTTAAAAACTCTGGGGTGAATAACTGCACCAGTGCTTTCACTGACAGTCCTTGTACTGCCCGCAGAGTGAGAGAGAGATGGTGAAGAATAAATGCTGCTCTGTGAGGAAGCTGCCATACTGCTTTTATTGGACCCCGAGCTGGAGTAATTCTCCAAAAAAACATCTCCTATCCAGGGATTTGATTTATCTACAGGACTCAGTCCTTGCCATGCATTCAACATCAGCCATATGCATCTATTTTTCTGATTGAGAGCAAACTCACATGCTCACTGGTTGGATAATTATCAGCTCACCTACAAGCCGTGATTAGATTTGTAAATCTAACTTGCAGCAACTAAATCACCAGGGTAAATGATTTGAAAAACAAGCATACTATTAGTGCTGTAAACCATTTAGCTGACTGGCACATCGTTAAAGCATTTTGCATAACTCTAATTCTTTGAAAGCAGCCCTTCCTACAAGAAGCTACCACTTGGCAGAGTGTTAAGCCCTTCTGCTTTGCCTTGGGCTGTTAGCTAACTAAATGATCATTAATTCTTTGGAAATAACAAATACCTCAGAGACTGCCACTTTAATGTTGAAGGGAATCTATTTTAGTAGAAGGAATGCAGAGAAATATGATGCCAGTTTTCTGTAGTGTATTAATATTTCTAATCATCTTGAACACACATTTTGGTGTGGTAGACCTGGCCAGGATTTTAAAAATCAGTAATATCTATTCAGTCGCCACGTATTTACTCAAGCATCTGCTATGGCTAGAGCAGTCTCTAACCTCGGATCATTCCTCCTCACCATCTGCCCCACATCCAGGGCCCAGTGCTGATCCAGCACCCCCAAAGACATTTCTACAGTCTTCAAAACACATGTCCATAAGCACAAAATTGAGGATGATCGAGCCTAAGGTGCGCTCCATAAAATGGCTATAACATAACTCATAATATAAGCATCATTTTGAGGGAGTTTCCATGGTTTCAAAGTACCAGACAAGTACAGCTTTGCTCTGGGGCCACAGCACGGCTGTGTAGGGGCAGATCATCTTTCTTCCAGCTCCTTACTACATAGAGAGTCAGGGTTTAACCTTTCACAATTTGAAATGGGTCCCAAATACTGAAAACTAAAATCCTTTTTGGGATCTACTCAAACAGAAAGCTCTGGTTTTCCTGACTAATAGCACTCATGACTTACATGAATTTCACATTAAGATAAATACTTAAAGATACCATGATATGTCAAATTCGCAAGCACTCCTTGTCTTGTTAAAGTGAGACCAGAGTGGCACAGGAGCAGTTTGCCTGTGTCTTTTCTCATTAGAACCAGACTTTTTTGTTACATGTCACATCCACTCACTGGAGCGATGATGCCTCAGCAGCAAAGGGTTGATACAGTCGATTCCTTGAAAGTCACTCACTGCTCATCAGCCTCCTTTGCTCCTGTTGGCTAATAAAATATGGCAGCAAAGACACAAGCATAATTATCCAGCAAGTTGGCTGCACTTCCCATTCATACAGTCCTGCCGTGCACTTCCAGAGAGGTTTTTAAACATCAGACATCAGTTGCTGATGTCTAAAAGGCAATTTGAGACAGACAGCCTGACCTTTCCTGGAGAATTAAACCAGTCGTGATCAGGCGCTATCAGCTTGGGAGATGCAGTCCAGATGCTCTGCAAGACTCAGCTCCACCACGGCAGCACTGGAGCGAGGACTTTCCTTACCTTCCTGCAGGTGCAAGTGTGTCTGAAGGAAGGATGGGAAGCTCTTTTTCACTCTATTTTCCCTAATTTGGTTCCCTAATTGGGTTACACAATGAATCTCAGCTTGCTTTCTGTGGGTTAGAATGCAGCGAAGCTGGGCTCACGCTAAGTTTAAGTGCACCCTCCAAGTTTGGTGCTGCCTCTATGGAAAACTCCAGGATGGGACCTTTTGCTACCCAAAATGAGTGCTGAGCTGCAGGTGTTTGGCTGCTGACTCTAATGGAGCTCATTTTCCCAGTGTGGCCTCATCTCACTCACCCGGGCACCACTGATACTGCTCTGTGATCGTGAAATGGATTTAACATAACAGAAGGAAATAACTGGAGACATGAAACAATCTGTTCTCTGCTCCCCGACAACTCTACCGAGTTTGCAAAGGGCTATTAGAAATTCAGCACTTGCACGAAACATGCAGCAGTTTTCTATGAAAGCATAACAACTATTTTTACCAGTGTCATAAACTATTCAAAACAATATGGATTACCACCAAATCCCTTTACAGTTCTGTTCTCTGAAGTGCCAAGTCTCCAAGGAGACACACATACCATATTATCTACCACTTTCATGCAAAACACTGGAAAATAGATGCCAGGGAAGAGAACTGAAACTGTGTAATTAACAGTCACTGTGAAGTAAATGGGAGAAGAAATTAAATGAGGGATGGTGGCTGCGAAAAAGGAGGGGGGTAGTCAAAGTTTCCACTTTGTTCTGGAATAAAGCAGCAGCTTTTTATTTATAGGACAAGATTCTGCCTCATGCTGAGCTAACCTGAAGGTTGTGATTAGCCCTGCTGATGTCAAGGGGATTTTCTTCAGGAAGTGGTCTGCCTTCCCCATGGAGAGATGCCCGGGAGCTGCACAAGGTGTCTGGGCAGGCAGGACACCTTTCTGGCCACTGAAAACCCCTAGGAATTAGCAGGCTGCTCCCCACGGACACCTGGCTCATGCACCCGCTCCCTGAACCTACCTGGAGTTTTTGGCATCTGAATTATCTCTGCAAATCCAACACGCAGGACTCTGCCACAGTGGCAGAATTGGATCTCTTGCAGGGCCAAGGACCCCTCCACAAAGCAGCGATGCAAAGTAGGGCACCAGCAACCACCAACCTCCAAGAATTACCCTACTAAATCTCTGCATTTCCCAAACCACTAAACAGGCACAAACCCTCATGTGTGCAATGCCTCCTCCTCCTCCTCCTCATTGTCCGGAAAAATAACTTGGAAATGCAGTTCTCCCTAAATTACGATGGTAGGGGATATATCTCTTTTCACGATCTGTCAGAGCGCAATATACATGACGAACGATATTGTGGCGGCTTGTAAGGGGCTTAGAAAAGAGTTAGTGGCTAAGATTATCCCGCGGGATTCTGACTTCTGCCTTTGTGGAGCCTAACAGGGTTAGGCAGCGCGGCACCTCCGCCCGTCACAGCCCGACGGCCGCACAATGCGCGCGATGACACCAAGGGGGAGATTTGCAGGCGGAAACAAACTGGGACAACTGAAACAAAAGCCCCCAAAATCAGCAGACACCTGCGGAAAAGCTGCCTAACACACTTTTCTAAAACCATACGTGATAGATGCGATGAGATTTGATTTTATTTTCCTAAGTATTCGGAAGAGAAGCTTCTACATTTAAAAAGACACAGTGAAAGCCTTCCACACAGCTGGCAATGCCCTTTCTTAGACATGGAGGAGAATATCTGAGTACCAGTATTCACCAGGCCAGAAGAGAGTACCTGTCTGTTTTCCAACCATTACCTGTAGCATGACCTTATTTCAAAAGGCTACTCTGCATTTTGCTCATCCTACTATAGCATTAAATTGAGTAATGCTTATGTAACAGGGGATTTAAAAAAAAAAAGAGGAATCTACATATAGAAACACTGGCAATCTATTCAGCACACACAATTAAAGGACTAATAGTCCAGCCCTCTAAATCCATGTTTCGCAGCATTTAAAAACTGAGCCCTCCTTCAGGAAAACACAGCCAGGATCACTGTCTCCTGCCGGAGCGGCTTCTCTCCCCTCCAGAGGAAGGGAAAAAAGGAAATGTGTCCCCAAGCGAGGCGAGGCCGGCGGGGGTGGGAGAGTGGCTCTGGATGTCAGTTTCCTTTGGGATGGGCCTCTGGATCAACACAGACCAAGAGCATCCCGGGCTCAAGGACCCCAAAGGGCTGGGACACGGAGAGCAGCTTCTGGAGTGACTCGGGCTCCTTCGACACACTAGGAGCTATTCTGAAATTGTCTCTTTTCCCTCAAAACCACCCAAAGTGCAGCCATGAACAAGCAAGCAACCTGCCCCAGCCTCTGGAAACTTCCCTGCTCCAAGCTGCACAGGAAGCAGCCCTCCCTTCCCAGATCGTCCCGTCCACCGGGAATACTCCGAGCCCTTTCCCACAAAAAACTGCCGCCCCCTCCAGCTCTGCTGCTTCAGAACCTTCAGGAGAGGACCAGTCTCCCGAATTTTTTCTTTCCCTGAACATTAATATCAAAGCTCAGAAATTGCGAGGCACCATTGCGGCTCCATCCCTGCTCCTTATCTGGGCTGAAGTTGAGCAAAAAATATTTGCACTTCCCACAGTGAAAGGCTCTGCGAGCTGGATGGGGAGAAGCACCAAGGGGGAACTTTCCCATTACTCCAGAGCGAGGATTATACAGATGGGACTGTAAATAATATCAGAGCTATTGAAATGTCCTGACAGGACAGTAAGATTTATTTCATAGTTTATCTGAACACTTCTGCGAGCGAGACGATGGAATAGAGCTTGAGCATTCAATTTAATCCCTTCCTCCCTTTTTTATCGAGTCAGGAGATGTTTAAAGAAATTTATGTAGCTGTTTGAAAGTCGGAATTTTTAATAAGTGACATAGAAAAAGAGATTAGAGTGAGGAAAAGATGCAGGTAGCACAATACTGTACATAAGGCAAAAAAGGCTTTGCAATGACTTTTCCTATGAAGGTGGAGGGACAGATGATGTTATTTTTTGTGATTTATCCATTCAGTCCTCCAAGTCATCATCTATTTGACTAGAGGAGGAAGGAAGAACCAACTGGGACCGGGACAGGCTGGGAGCTGCACTGTGGAAATGCAGTATAGGGCTGGAGCTTCCTTGAGGCAGGCCATATAAATGAGTATATATGTGCCTGGGCACATGTGCCTGGGCATGGTCAGACAGACTCTTCCACCTTGTGTGAAAGNCTGGGAGCTGCACTGTGGAAATGCAGTATAGGGCTGGAGCTTCCTTGAGGCAGGCCATATAAATGAATATATATGTGAGATATGGGGCCTGGGCATGGTCAGACAGACTCTCCCAGATCGTGTGAAAGCAGAATTCATGTGAACACGTGAACGCAGGAGAATGTTCCTGTTAGTAGCAGTTTCATCCGCAACTTGGCTAAGGCCAGTGTCTCACCTTCAACCCGGAATTCCAAGACGCAGCGGGGAGCAGAGCTGCTCCCGGTCACACGAGCGCTTATGCAACACGCTGCAGCACTGTGGGAACCTCCAGTGGAGAGAAGCTTCTCGCTCCCAATCCTGGCTTGTTTTCTCTAGTGCAGGAGATAATTTGGAAACACCTAAGAAGCCAAGTTTGCAGGATCTCTCCTTGTTCAGATCTGCTGTTGATATCCTAAGTAAAAATTCATCTCAAATTTCAAAAAAAGGAGAATTTGGATTTAAATCTCATGTAACTGTAGTTTTAAATCCTCACTTGTAAACAAAACACCATATTTATGCAGAAATCTGTTTCGAAGCCTCTTCCAAGCTTCTGCATGAAGCAGAAACAACAATAACTCATCTCTAAAGGACAGCTGAAATATGCACTGCTTTGCATTGTTTTAATATTGTGCACATGGGATTGGGGAAGAGAATTAAGTGCCTTATGCTGCCTGGTTGTATGTATCAGATGGATAACAATAAAATAGAAAACATAAAATCATTTAGAACCCTTTTAGGACCATATGCTCAACTTCACAGGCAATAATCAACTATAATACTTCATGATTCAAGGCAAAAAACTGGGTAGATAATCCGTGCTTGGTATAAAGGCGGTTACATAATACAGCCACACAAAACTCTTACTGCCCTATTTGCAGCACTGCTTTGAGCATTCCTGAAAACACACACAGATACCCAGACCCGTCCCTTTACATATACCCAATACGGATTAATTTAAACAGTCACACATACTTGCCAATAAATAAATAATAGAGAGAGGAAAGAGTCCTTAAAAGGGTCTGCTGTGAATTTCAGAGTAATCTTGGCAGGTTTCAGGGAATATAAATGTGGCACGGCTGCCAGCGTTTGAATGTAATTGAAGGAAATTATTCAGACTTTAATAAAACATATACATCTGAGTAAATGGCCAGGAGAAGTGAAATATCCTATTTACACGTCTCCTTTTCAGGACAGATCTCCTGGGGCTGGATGTTAGGGAGCGCCAGTTTTTAAGCCTCTCACTTTTTTTTCAGGCCCTTTCTCCTCCACCAGGACCTTTTAGTCCTGCTTCTCCTCCCTGGCAGGCAGGGCTCCTTTCTGTAGCTTTATGCTCGTCCCTGCCCGTCTTCTCCTGTTCCTTCCCCCTTCCCGATGGCTTTGCCCTTCCTCCTCTCCAGCCCTTGCCCCATCCCTTCTTGGATTTCCTAATCCCTCGCCTCTCTCCTCATGTCCCTTCATTCTCATTCTCTCTCTTTCAGGGCACTCATCACAAAGGAATTTTCTCAGGGACAGCCGGGGTGGAAACCTCGGGAGCCCCTGCCACAGGCAGGGTCATAACGTTGCCAACTTTGGTATTTCTGAAGGTCCTTGAATAACTGACATTTAATATTGCTGCAAACCCCTCTGCGCTGCTGGGCGAGATGAGCCTGGCTCTGCATCCAAACGAGTGAGTCTCTGACTTCCAGGAATCTCTGGATTTGGGAGTCAGGCAGCAAACATTTCAGGATAATCTCCTACTGCCTTCCTGATTTTTAAAACATCTTATACTCCTGTTTGAACCATTAGCACTGGTAACTTGCTGTGTGGATCAAAGCCTATTTATTCTCTGAGTAGTGTAAGGAAACACTGACAGCTAATACAGATAAATGCCAGAAGCAAGCAAGCTGGGCCATAGTCAGGAAGGTCTCTGAAGAACAAAGTTTCTTTTGGGTGGAAGAATTCCATTAAAACATATGATTTATGGCCAAGATAGCAATGGATGTGGGATGTTCTGGGTCTATATAATAACATAATTGCTTTAATTTATAGGGATCCTTGACATGGCAACTTGGTCATAATAAATTATCCCTTTTGTCTGAATAGCCAATGATTCTGCGCTGAAGGCAGTTTGAAAAAGCCAACAGCTCTGCTAAAGTTTGCATCATTTTCTCCATCTGATGTGAACTCCGCGAATTGCTGGAGTGCTGCTTGGAAAGGCAGTAACTCATGCTGGGCACAGTCCACCTGGTGCCAATAAAACTGGGTCATTAGAAGTCTATGGATAGAATACTACGTCCGGATTTGCTGATTTCCTTGGAAGTTTGCCATAGCATTGGAAATCGGAGAAAGCATATTAAAAAAAAAGGTGCCACAGCCTAAAATACAACAACTAAAAGTCAAGTGAATACATCAGTTCTTGGTACAGGAACTCATCTTCCAGTAAAGCAGACCAAACGTGAGGTTTACTAAGCAAGATACAGTTTTACGTGATCCTCATCAAATCATGAGATTTATATATTATTTCTTTTCTTGTAAGAGGCAGAATCAGACTATGTACCTCTTCATTTTGTTGGGAATAGCTCCAACAAAATTTTCTTTTCAAATGCCTTCCTTCATAAAATATAGAACTGAAGAAAAAAAAAGAAAAAAAGCAGGTTATTCTGAACACTAGGAACAGCTCACTTTCACAGTCTATTTTCCTCTCCTACATTAAAATGATCCAAAACGGAATTTGCTACCAGAAAATCAGGCCTAACTGCATTACACAACAACAACTTCTGGAATCTAATCCCTCTTTGCAGGCGTTTAGGCATATGTAACTAGAGCTCAGCTCTTTATTTATAGAGAAATAAAAACAGAAATTGAGTCCACACATAAAAAGCAAGCATAATCTGGTATTTGTTTTGTGTAAACTCAGACCATCAAAGGAGGTTATTAAAGCTATATATTACCTCAGAATTTCCACATACAAACACAGACAATCGATGCTAAGAACAAGAAAGCATCTTGGAATATAAAATACTTTTATATCAACATAACAATATACCAGGGATTGCACCTGCAGAACTATTTCAGAAGAGCAGAATATTAATTCCCACCTTTGCTGCACAGCTCTGTCTCCACCTCTCAAACACTCACAGGTTTGACCAGTTAGTAGAAACAAGAAGTTTAAGACATTTTAGTCTGCATTCAGCTATTTTTCCTTGTAATGGACACAAGGCCTCTCCCTTATCAGACCTCGAAATTCCCTCTATATTCCCTCTTAGCATTGGGGTGAAAAGGAAGATGCAGTTCCCACTTTTTCTGATCTTTCCCATTTCCTCAGCTTTTTTATGAGTCTTTCTTATATACTCTCCATCCACTCAGCTTCCTTGGAGAGGGAGCAGCCAGGACTGGAAACCACATTCCTGCAGGGATCCCACCAAGATGTCAGAGGCAAAAATCCTACTTCTGTATATACATGAGGGCCTTTTTCAGGGGCTATTTCAGGCCTGCTGGTCACAGTGCCCCTCCTGAAGCATCTGTCAGGCCACAGCTCGTGTCCTTACAGGCACGGCTGACAGGGCTGCTCTGAAATGCCTGTTGTCCGGTGCTAAATCCCAAACTTTCACTATTTCAGTAACTCAGCAGCAAAGCCTCCACTGATAGGGACTTCTGAGGCTTTTGTATTCTGCAACTCTTCCCAATTTTTATCCACAATTCTTATATTTCACAAACTGATTTGCCACCTCATTTCTGTCAACACTCAATGTGGCTCCTTTAAAGCTGCTTTTACTTGTTTGCATTTTGCCCCAGGCAAGGCAGCTACAACCTTCCAACAACACCAATCGCAAAAAGAATGCTGCAATGCAAAAAAGGGGCCTGATGCCGTCAACCTTTCGGAAGACTAGTCTGGGCAGAGCGGCAACAGGGTCTTTCCCTTTGGTCCTCCTTGGTCCCAAGTGCCTTCCAGCCACCCGGCTCCTCTTGGCGACAGAAGGGCTGGGGCAAGAAGAGCACGAGGCAGCCCCGGACACCCCGGCAGAGCCGAGAGCTGCCAGCAGCCAACGAGGAGAGGGAACCCTCAAACCCAACGGGACCCATGCCCAGCAACAGCTCCCAAGCACAGCCTAGGGATGAAGGGCAGACACAGCAATATTGGGATAGCGTCCATGACAAATACACCCAAAGGGTGATACTTCTGCTGTTTGGAAGGCACTCACCGGTTTAGGCCTTCTACACATCACATGGAAACAAGATTGCTAAATCACAGNCAGAGCGGCAACAGGGTCTTTCCCTTTGGTCCTCCTTGGTCCCAAGTGCCTTCCAGCCACCCGGCTCCTCTTGGCGACAGAAGGGCTGGGGCAAGAAGAGCACGAGGCAGCCCCGGACACCCCGGCAGAGCCGAGAGCTGCTGGCAGCCAACACGGGGAGGAGAGGGAAGCCCTCAAACCCAGTGGGACCGGCGCCCAGCAACAGCTCCCAAGCACGGCCTAGGGATGAAGGGCAGACACGGCAATATTAGGATAACGTCCATGACAAATACAGCCAAAGGGTGATACTTCTGTTTGGAAGGCACTCACCGGTTCAGACTTTCTACACATCATGTGGAAATAAGATTGTCAAATCACAGGCATCCTCTCTCTGCTCAAACTGGGGCCGCTTTGAGCGCTCCGACCTATCACCCTCGGCCTGTCAAGGTGAAGCTCACGCACGCATCCCTTTAAGGGATCGCAGGTCTATTCGAGGGGTTTCTAATGCAGACAGAAGGTGATTCCCAGCTGGCCACCACAGGAAGGAAATTCAATGCAAGAAACAGCTCCTCAACCCCAATTTAACAGAGACCCAGCAAATGGCCCATCCCCTTCCAAGGGGACAAGGATGAAGAGTCCTAAAAATAAATAAATAAATAAGAAAGAAAGAAAAGTAAAAATAAAAGAAAAATCACGGAGTCCGAGGACAGAATTGTGTTTTCTTTTTGCAAACATCAGAGAAGCATTCATTCATATTCTGAATAGGAAAAGGCAACTGAAACAGGTGGTCTATTACTAGATCCATTAAACAAGAGATTTATGCATTACATATCCATCTTGAGGCAATTAGGATGATCATTTCTTTTCCTCTTTTATAGCTTCATTGAAAACTTCTGGCAATAAAGCAATTAAAAAGTAACTATCCAAGCATTTATCTGTGATATCAAAGACAACCAGCCTTTCTTTTTATCAGAAACAAGCTGCTTCACTTTCCATCCTTAAAATGTACATATTTAAAGGCAACATTCACTCTAAGACAGTGACATAAAGCTGTCATTGCCTAAAGTCTGAATGCTGAATTACAGGGCAGCTATTTGCTAAATCATTGTTTATTTTCTTTTTTTGGAAAAAAAAAATCATTCTTTTAGGCTTGACTGTAATGCAGTATGACACGGGAACCACAAGCAGAAAAACAAAGTTGTCATAAAATCCACTTCTTGAAGGAGCAGCCTTGCTGCACGTGCCATGAGTGAACCTGCGGCTTTGGGTTTCTCCAGACACTGTCCTGACAGGTGAACACAAGGAATAATGACTTTCTACAAGGAATAATGATGTTCTACAAAGAATAATGATTGTCAAAACTCTGCTTGACCTCTCCCATGGAGCTAGTGAGATGCTAAAGCATCACAGATGACGGCAACAAGATGCAGGTGCCTCGCTCGAAGAGGGGAAGTCAGAGCTCCAGCATAGGCTGCCAAGTCCCAGGCTCCGTTTCCCTGAGGAAAAGTGACAAAAAAATGGCATTGCGCTGAAGGAGAAAGACTGGAGTCCTCATTAATCTCCAAAAACAGTCTGAATTCCCTCTGATTTGAGGGAATTATAAATGATTAAATCCCTCTCACCATACTTTCTTATAATGATACACATTAATGTAAAAAATCAAAAAGATCACAAGTGCACATAAGAAGCAAACAGCTACCGAGCAACATTTGAATCCATAATCAAATTAATAAAGTTAATTGCAGTTAAATGGTCTATAAAAATATGGATGGAGATGACATCCATTGCCAAATTCACCAACAACTGTTTTTTAATGCAGTCTAATAGTCTTTAAATGACAGAGATGATCCCGCCCCAGGAAGGGTCTGGAGAGGCCAGCCAGATTATCCCTAACGCCAGGGCTGGTCCGCTCTTACTCAGTCAGCAACACTTGGATCCTTTCTGCTGCTGCCACCCTGAATAAGGGATTATAGAGTCAGCTCTCTGTTGTGCAAGCAATGAGAGTTGGGATGCTCCAGATAGCTGGAAATCCATTAACACGGGCACTGTGGGATACGGGAGACGAAAGACTTCCTAAAATGTAATTCTGACGGCGCGCTCCTGGATAGGAGCCTAAACTGTGATCTGAGTTAAATCCACAGTCACAAGAAATGAAAGGTAAAACACCCCGGAGTCTGATATGCAAGTCAGCCTCGTGATTTCTGCAGACTGAGCGCATGGCTTCTGAAGCCCAGTAATTCTGTAGAGCCTAAAAACCAGTGGGACCAGCAACATAATAATATGTGGATTTACCCAAGCTACTAACAGTGGCATCTGTGGGGTCATATGGGGTCATAGCATTCAGTTTAGAGTGGCAGGAGGATGCACATCGCCAAGACAGCACTTGGCCTTGCTCCAGCCGACACGGGAGAAGTTTAAGTAAGTTCTGGAGACCATGCAGCAATTTGTGAATGATGGATGAAATGAGAAATCCCTGCTCCATGCCCAGGGAATTGCAGACTCCTGTCCGGGCTGCATCACTTGATTTCCAGGCACTTGGAATGCAACTTCAGTGAGACACATTCAGAAAGTCCCAGGGAGCCCTGATGTTTCAAAAATAAAAACAGAACATTGCAATTTTGTCCCAGTACTTCAGCGGGTTTTATTCAATTTTAATTTTATTTTTGCCTACCTCTATCCAGTGACCTGCCTTGTCACAACATATTATGAACTCAAGACATGGACCTCTGTGACTGCTCATCATGCAGTTATAGCACAACTCTAAAGATCTTGTTGTGCCTTCTCTCACTAAGCAGATAATAGCCAAACAGTGACAACATTTTTATTTGAAAGTGTAATTAATGAAAAATTACTGAATAACCAACTCTCACATTTATTAACCAGGGGCCACAGAACCACATATTGTTATCCCAGCACGCTGGGTGGGCCAATTTCTCACAACATAAATCAAGCCACAGTAGTTTGGCTTGGCTTCCACTGATCTGATTTATCACCCACAATCTGCCAGGGCAGGATGATAGCATGGAAGATTTGGGAAATGTGTCTCACCAACATGCAAAACAAGTTGAACTTTGCAGGAGATTTTAACAAAGCCAAGTTGCGGCTTTGCTTTTGCTTGTTCTCTAGCAATATTATTATGCCAGGTATTATGTACTGGGTTAGTGCAGAGTAAATGATCAGCAGCTTTACTACTCCTGGAAGGCTACAATTGCCTAAATCTTGCTATTTTCTTGCCTTATCTCTCCAGTTCTTCACTCCTGCCCGCTTGTTGGTATCATTAATTTATTATTACTTCTAATAACTGTTTAGCAAACAACATATTGCTCACTACTAATGTGGGCAGAGGTCAGAAGAGTTGCTTTATTTGTGTTCAAGTACAATGGCCCCTAGTTGTAAATCCATTAGGAATGTTTAATAAGAAAAACAATAAAATAGTTTAATAACTGTATCTACTTCAACTGCAGCTCTACAGTTAGGAGCAGGGCACAAAAGGAGGAGCAAAGGATTAGCTCAGTCTCCACTATTACTCCCACTAGGCTGTCTTCTGCAAAGAGAAGGCAGGATATTATTTAGAGATTACACAGTGTAATATACTTTTATTTACTTCATTAGCACTGTAAGGGTACTGGGCAGAGCTATAGGACTTTACATGGGGGCAGAACTTGCTACTAGATGCAGATTCCACTTTAAAACTAGAAAATTTTACCGAGGAAGAACACTGGAATCAGTAAATCCATCCTGGCATCCATGTGCCAGGCTCAGCTCAAAAGCCCACAGGCAGGCGGTGCAGGCACTTAGCGCGGAGGAAACACAAGATGAGAGGTCTGCAGGAACCGACTGTCCCGACTCGTTTCAGCTGCCACGGTGCTGTAAGGAAGGTGTTTCCGTCAGGCGAAAGGTCCTCTGGAGCATACGACCTGCATCCAACTCGTGAAAGCACCTGGACATTTTTCTACATCACTCATCTTGACCCAACATTATAGGGAGAGCCACCCAATTCTGCAACTGTGGCAGTGTCCTGGGGCTACACGGACCCATGCCTGCTTAGCACTGCAGCCAACAGGGTATTTTAATACCATCCAACTCTAAAAATGCTCTTAAGCTTTTGGTATGTACATAAAAAGTAACTCCTGTGTTTGCATGGAAGGGAAGGCTGGACTATTTTCCGGCAGACTTTCTATTTTCCTTCAATTCCCTCATGAAGGATATCAAGGGTCGAGAGCAGAGTGGATAATTCCCATCTCTGGGTGGGAAACGAATCAGACAAGTTAGGCAACAAGAGGCTTTCACTGATTAAGAAGGATGCTATATTCAGGTAGACAACTGGCCAGAAACAGATGCTCTTTGTGGGCATAACTGAGCATTAACAAATTGGCTGTTTATTGAACAGGTGTTTGTGGGGACTCACGTGTCTGACGCTGCAGATGTGGCAATCTGCTGAGTGATGGAGTTGGAGAGTATCAGTTTCCTTCCCAGTTACACTTATGCTTCAACTGATTTGATGAAGGAACTAAATTAGATTCAATAGAGTCAGCATCAGCTTTGAAAACTGGTGATTTCAATCAGGGATATAGCAAGGAAATACAAGTTTTTATACATGCCAGCTGTTCTGCTGCCCACTTTTGAACTCACAATCATCCATTATTGTCTGGTTTAAAAAAATCCGGTCAAAAAATGTTTCTCAGGCTTCTATTAAAAAAATAAAAAAAACCTTCCAGAATTTCCAGAGACCAAATAAACCCTCTGAACACCACCAAAAATGGCAACACCAAAATCAGTACTCCCCTTGCTCTTTGGTGAAAGGCAATACCAGGGGAGCAGCTGTGTCCCAGAGTGACACCCTGCCAATGAGAGGGCAGCAACCAGCCTGGGTTACCGTCAAGATGATCCTGCCTTCCTCCAGGAGACATCCTGCTTGCTTCCCACCTGTGGGGAACCTCAGTGATGGGGAGATACAGAACAGCTTTTCTCAAAGTGCCTCCTGCTTGTTTCATAAGGAAAAATAATGAATTACCTTGGGCACCTCAGTGCTGTTTAAGCACCTCTATTCATCATTTAGACCCTCAATCCTCCCCACTCATCCTTTAATCCTTGCTGTGACAATGCCAGCACATGCTCCTATTTCTGATGAGAGCTCCCCAAGCATTCAGTTACATCTCTGATGGACCTCTGAGACTGCTAAGGAGGATCACTGTCCCAAAATTTAAAAAAGTATTTGCCACAGACGTTCCCAAAAGCCTTCTTAATCATGAGATTTCTGAAATTTTAATTAATGTGGACTTGGAAAAGAGATGAATCTCCAAAGGGGACCTCATTGCTTGAGACTGCAGGTAAATACATGTAGAAACAGCATTACAGGAGACAAGTCAATGACATGTACCCACATTTATGAGTTATTTGCAGGGTCATAAGCCTTACATAACACAGGAAGAGCAAAATGGAAGGTCTCCAGGTTCCTTACAAAAATGGTTTTGTAAACACATTGAAAAACACCCACTGCATCGTTGATGCAAAACATCATACATGACAGGTGTGAAAAAAGCACCTGGTAGGAATTTAGCACAAAAAAGATATTTCCAGGGAGGAAATATTGGTGTCTCTTCTAAAAAAAGCTACTCTAAAATGACCTCAGATTATCAGACCTGTTATTGCACACTGGATGCTGCAATTTACCTGAGAATTTCCTACTCATTTTACAGGCAAAACTATGGTGCATAATCCTTTGAACGCCTGCTGGAAATTTTAGCATCTGAAATTAGCAGCTTTGTGCGGTAAAAGAGACACTTTTAATAAAACAGAAGTCGGGCTTCAAGGGGATGTGCCGGATCACATGATCCTTGGGTTGGAAATTTGGAAGCGGAGCCCAGCTGCGTGTCTGCTCGCACTGGAGCAGCCCCAGTGGGGCACATCCCTCCTCGGAGGCAGCGTGCCCGCACACTGCAGAGCTCCTTGGTCTTTCCTGCCTTCCCTTTGCCACATGGTATTTCAAAAAGCTAAATTGCAACCCTAATCTTCAGTAAAGTTGCTTGCTTACTGCTAACACTGTAGCCTCTGCAACTTAGTCTCCAAAGCAAGCAAAGCGTGAAGGGCAGATGAATCCAGATACATTCAAACCACCAATATCCACTACACGTAAATAAAAACCCTCTGCTTACTCTAGTTCTCTTATGCATTCACTGTAGATAGGCAAATGCTCAAATCCTCCAGCAAAGCAGCTTTCTGCCTGGGATGTTTATTAACATGAATTTAAATGATAGGCAGCAGAATATCTTCTATAAATTTGATTTCAAATTCATCAATTTAAATCAGGAAATCATTAAAAAGAGTTAACAGTAATGCAATCAGGAACCAGAAGGCTTCATTCGATCAGACTGGCCAATCAAAGCCCTTTTACTTCTCAAATCCTCCACAGTCAGGGCTTAGCAACCAACTATTCAAAATGTTGTGTCAAGCCCAGAACCATTTCCAAGATGTATTTGAATAATTCAGGAAGAAAGATCCATGCGGACAATCTTTCCCTTCAGAAAGGGAGGTAAAATTCACTGAATAAATTATTTGCCATTAATTAATTATTCACTCAGCTCTAGTCACTGCCAGTGAAACAGCATTTTTTTTCCCAAAACAAATGTCTGTATCTTTTTAAGTAAAGTATTTAAATGCTGCACTCAAACCACCCGGTTCAGAGAAGTCTTGCAAACACTTCAAGTTAGCAAAGAATTACATAAAACCAGCCCAGTAAAGCGTGTAGTGCTATTTGCAAACTACATAATCGAGTCACTAGCAGGGGTGTATGCAGTTCATTTAGATTTAAGACTCTGCTCGATTTAAAATGATATTTATTTATGTATTTTAATTAATACACTGGGCAAGACTACCAGCAAAATTTGTATTTCAGCAATAAAAAGCATTGCTCAAAGAGCTGCATGTAACTCTACATACTTGAATAAGCACCAAAGAAATCTCAGGGGACATTTTCATGGCTAATCTTATCCACTTCTCATGGGACTGGGGCCAAAACTGGCACACTTTGCATATAATATAAAGTAGATAACAAAAACAGAGCCAGTACTAGAAAGCTATAATCATCATTTACTGTGAGGTTGGCTTGTTAAACTAAAAATATATGTTGGAAAACAGTGCACTTCTAATGTCTTTCCACAGATCGTTGCTTTATGTATTGCTGCTTTGCAGCTGCTTATGGGCACTGAGAAGTCAGGCACCAGGTGCTTTTGCAGACAGTAAAGGTATCTCTTCATTTCTAGAGAAATTTTACTTTGACCTTCTTTCATTTGGACTTCACTGGATGGAAGTGTCTAACAGGAAAACAACAGATCCATCTAGTTGTAATGGTTATGGTTCAATTTCATAATACAAGCTATTAGTTTGTCTGAGATAGAAATATAGGCAAGAGTACTGAGGATGAAGTTAAGAGCAAAATTTATCAAAGAACAAATTAAATGAAGCAAAGATGCAGCAGGTAGAATTCTACCGCCTTTCTCGGCGGTAAGGACTACAACTGCTGCGCCTTCTGCAGCCTCCAGGATCATGCCACAAGTCTTAAGAAATAAAACTTACGGCATTTTTTTGCTGTTCATTTTTTGCACTGCTGCATTTGCAACAGGTGATTAAGTAAAATTTCCTATTATTCCTCCGCGAGGAGTGGAAGGGATCGCGAGGAGTGGAAGGGATCGCGAGCACGGCCAGGGCAGCCCGTGGCCGGGGCTGCGCGCGGTGGTGACACAGGCTCTGGCCACGCGTTTCCCGCTCGCCGTCGCCGCGGCCGTAAACAAGCGCCGGGGCCCAACAAATCACCCGACACTGAAAAGGTCACGGCAGCGCTGCCGGCCGGCGCTGCCCGCTGATTTACTGAACAGAGGAGCCATTCGCAGCCTCATAACTCATTCATACGACAAACACTGTGGAACGAATATGAAATGGCAGAACATGAATCCCTTCCAGTGACAGAGTTTCTAATAAGCATGAAAAATGGTGCAAACGTTGTCCACTTTATTCCTGGCCTGTGGTTCTCCTCTGGTATATAAATACTGCCCAATTTCCAATGCACAGCACCCTATACCTGTTGATTGTGTAGTCAAATGCATCTGGGCACCGACCCGGGGAGGTGGAGGCTCAGGAAGAAGCATCGGGCAGAGCTTCATTTTAAGAGGATGGAGAGTCCTGGCCACGGTCACACAGGGAAACTCCACCGCAGCAAAAAATACAGCTCTTCTCCAATAGCCTGAAGCCACTTTCCTACCATGAGGCTGTCTTTTCTACCTACAGTCCTCCAGGCTGAGCTTTGGTTTGCTGGGGATGAACTTGGTCCGTTTCTCAGACAAAAGCCCAAGGCAGCAAATCTCCGGAGACGGACGAGCCCGCTGACGTGACACTGCGTATCCGCCAGGGACGGTCGGTGCCAGGGAAGCACTGCAGACGGGCAGCCCGGACACGCACACAAACTGTCACCAATTTTAGAACTATTTTTATTTGTGCAAAATGACTTCAGCCATTCCCTGGTCGTAAGTTACCTGGTGTCCATGGATGAAGGCCTTGGAAGGAACGTAAAGCAGCACGTACAGGGCACTGCTGCTTTCCTATTTTCTTGCAATAAAAAATAAAAATAAATTTTAAAAAGAAAAAACACACACAGTCTATTGAAAGCACTGCTATTGTGAATCTAACTGTAAGCTTCTCTATCTGATATCAAAGCCTGTTTGTCCATAAAGGCAGTGTCATCCTGTCCTCAGAGTATATAAAAGTTTCACCCAATAACCTTAAGTAAACAATAAGTAAGTTTTACAGGCGTACAAAAGAAAAGAATTCAGAAAGCGCCAAATCTCACTTCGAGATATTGATGCCCATCACACAGATCCCAACGGACATGAAAATCATGGACCAGCAGCCAGAGTTTCACTTTGTTTTTCCAGCCTGTTAAAATGAAGTGCACAAGTGAACTGTTCTCTGCTTCACTGATGGAAGTCTGGATGAACCCCACAAGGCAGGACATCTACTGTGGATCCACACTAAAGCTAAATGACAGACAAATTGTCTGTAATATTCCCTATAGATTAGCCAAAAATGATTGCAAGAGATGCAAATCCTGCATCCCTCCCTTGCAAACACGCAGGGCTGGGGTAGCAGTGGAGCCCTGTGCTGCACGGAGGAGGCAGGTCTCTGGCACACGCTCTCTGGACAGCGAATGCTGCATCTTCACTATCTCAATACATGCATGGAATTTGCTTTCCCAAATGACTCCTTCCAACCAGGGCTTCAAATAGGAAAGATCTCTCATTATTATTTACTATATTTAATTTTTATATATTTATATATTCTCACACACATCAATAGAAGGTTGTATGTTCCCTTTCACTTGTTTTATAGTACCTCTATTGAGCTGCTTAATAACCAGTCCCAAGGAACTGCAATGTTAAATCTCCCAGAAACAAATTCTGAACAGTTCAACTATTAAAAAAAGGAGAAATCCACATAAACTACGTGTTTCTTCCCTGCATCGCTAGAAGCAGAAAAACTACCATGAAACCAGTGAAGTAAATCCCTTGCCGTTTTCCTTGGTTAGAGAGTGAATTAACACAGATGTTTACTGTTTTGTTTTTCTAAGTAACACTCATGCTACATTTTTAAGTAAATGCCTGAAAACAAAGCTGGTAGCTAGTTTAAAGACAAGTGGTACATAAATGATATATTCAATTAATATACAGAGAGACAAGCAAACATTCATTCTAATCTCACCCTGCTCAATAATCATAAGGAAAAGAGTAATTAAACATTGCAATTACTGTTATAAATGTTGCAGAATTAATAGAACAGAAAATCCTAGCTCCTGCTTTGATAGGGTGCTTCTGGGTTTTTGGATTCGCTATAGAACACAACTGTAAAATAGCAGCCACAGGCTGGCAAGTTCAATGACTCTGGAAGCCACTTCTACACACACTAGTGAGCTACAGCCCCAGAGAGATCCCAAATGATCCCTGTTCATGGCTCTCCTTTCTCCCTTCCTTGAAGGCGCATGGCCCCACCGGGCTGGTTATACATGAGCTCAGAGCTGCTCTGTGGGACCTGGCCGCTACCTGCGCGTAAATCAGACCTTGGCTCCTCGGTGCTGCTGGAATCACAGAGCAGCTCGCTCCGAGAAGGGCCCTGCGCTGCAAATGTGTAGAGACCGTAACAGATCTGTAAAACCTACTGCACAACAACACAAAGAGCACGGGCTATACATTCGGGCTGGGCTTTTTCACATTGCTTTAGGGGTTCTGTAACCTCAGGGATAAACCGTGAACAACTCACGCCCACTTAGGTTGCGCAAGCAGTGAGCACTCTGGAAATAAGGATCTTGCAGTAACTACTTTGAGTGACACTGGCATAAGCTTAATAAACTCACACTCGGGCCCTTACACAGAAAACAAGTCACATTTTTTGAGTAGAAAAGCAAGGAATTACGGTACAAAACTCTATTAATCCAACCTTAAGAGACTTTTGTTAAAGCCAGAGCATCCCCTGGGCAGAACCAAGTGATCACCATGGGTAGCAAGGCTGCAGGTTAACCATATTTTTGCTCATATATTGAAATGTGGTTTTAATCTAGCAAAGAACCTCTCCAGGAAGCAGATGCTATTATAAGATGAACCTGATGTATTTGCAGAAAAATATTATATATAAAAATAAAAGTTATTTGATAAAACCAGGATATATCAAGATTAAGCATGCTGTATATTATGCAGTTTAGTAGCATTGCTATCCCCTGCCCCTGCTAATAACCATAAAACAAACAAAAGTTCTGTGTGAAAAGGAAGCAGAAAATGAAAAATAAAAAAGCTATTTTCTAGGTCTACCCAGAGATGAGGTGATTATGTGACCTGGCAAAGCATCTGTGGCAGTGAAATTGTTTTGCACTGCTCCTCTAGTCCTCGGGGACGCTCTTTTGTCCTCTTGTCATCTCTCCTGCCGCGAGAGGCACACATGCTCTCATCTCCATCTCTCTAGCACAGGTAAATACACAAAACAAGAGGCAAATTCTAGTTTCTGCTTCTGTCTAACCTTGACGAAGTTGTCTGGATCTTTGTCAAATTCTAAAGAAAGAGGGAAAACACAAAAAAGTACACACATGGCACCTAAGACGACCGAGACAGACTCTGGGCCACACTTGAAGCTTGAAGGGACCCTTTCATCTACTGGCAGCAAGAACTGTGCAAACCTATTTTCAGTTGAGTCTTCTTACAGAAGGCAAAAGGTGAATGCTGAAGTCTGCAGTCATGTCAAATAAAAAGTTGTTTAAACAGTTCAGCCTCTGCCTCGTTCTAGGAAGGTGCCGCATTGCACTGTGCTAATCAGTAAGGATAAAGACAGTAAATACTGTTAATCTGCTGTGCTTATAGAGCAAAGACAGCCATTTCTTTAAAGATTAGTTTGCCAATAGCAGTCTAAATTAATCTCCTTAGAACAAGCAGATGCATTAAACGCCATTTCTTTCATAGTTCAGCAGCATATTCACACTTGCACAGCCGCTGAAAGGAGCAGGCCCACCGGCTGATGTGACCACGTGCAACCCTCATGCGTAGGAATTTTGTCTTCGGTTTTCAAACGAAGCAGGGAACAACTTCATCCTTCCAGAACCACGGGTTTTGCATGAGTTTTAAGCAAGTATCAGAGCAAGTAGCCGTGCCCACGGCCACTCCACAACCCAATGCTGCCAAGAGAGGCTCTTCACTACACGGCCCTTGCAGCACCTGCGGGGCCCACAGGTTGAGGCTACGCGGGGACCTTCCCAAGACCTTTCTAGCTGTAACTCTTTGACATTGAAAATCAAAAGGGAAAACAACGAGTGATGTTACAGAAAGCAGTTCTGGGTCTTTCATAAACATTAATCTTGCAGCATCGTCTGAGCGCGGTTTAGTAGCAATAACCAAACTTATTACCACATCAGAAAAAAGCGCCATATGTAAATGCCCTGATCCTCGGGGACACTAATGGATTCCATGCTAGGATATAAAGATGCAAGATTTATACTTGCCTCCAGAGATATTCCAAAATCCTATTACTGAAGCATTCCTCTAAGGAGAGGAAAGGCTTTGTTTGTTTTTATTTTTTTTTTAATCAAGCCTCTTTTTAATCAGGCAGAGCAAAAAGTTTTCACGTAGGGAGAAAGAAGAAAAGCAGCACAAAAACAAGACAGCTCTAATGGAACAGAGGGGCTCGCGAGAGGAAAAGATGGAATAAAAATGCAGGAAACAAAGGTACGCGCTCCCCGAGGGCCTTTACCGCACAGACACATGCGAGGACGGCTCGCTCCCAAAGGAAATCATTAGAAAGCTGTCTTTTAAGGAGCTGGATTCTGCGACCGAACTCAGCCTTTTGGACTGATCCGAGGTGAGACGACGACTCCTCTGCTGCCTGGGACGGGCTTTTGATTACGGGGCTTCAAGACCCGTTTTGTGTTCTCCTCTTTGAGGATCAGCACGTGCCCTCAGCAACAGGCACGCGGGTCCTGTGGAGGGAATGTGTGCATGGGGCTGCGGATTCATCCAGCACCGGCTGTGTCCCGCGCTTGCTGCGTCCTCCCCGTATGGCCCCGAGCGGCCCGGCCAAACAGGAGCCCTCGCCATGCTCCCGTGTGACTCCTACACTCACCATAGCCCCATCTCATCCAAGAATTCCAAGCCTCATTTTTAAACGCTCCCTTAATTTAGATTTCTTAAGCGCTTTGCTGAAATTTAAGCACCTGGTTTAAAATCCAGGATGTGCCTTTGTAGCTTGCTTGGATAGGACCTCATAGAGCACCATAGGAAAAGCTTTAACCAACTGCTACCAGTCCATCTACATCTTGTATTCTGAACCTGCTTTCCTTTAGATACCCATTCCGCACTGAAGGCCGACGGAAGTTAGATGCAAAAATAAAAACACAATCCAGCTCAAGGAGAAGAGAAAATAGCACGGCCTTCACACAAAGCAAATAATCCACAGCTTCAGTGCAGCTCTTGTCATTTAAACTCACAGCAACTCAATCCTCAACAGTTAACTCCAACTCTGCCTCTCAAAATTAAAACTATTTTGAAGCCAAAGAAAAACTGCAGGAACTTCAAAGCTGAAGATTCCCCTCTGCGTCCAGATGCCCCCCAGTTCCCCGGTTTGCAGAACTCACCAATGGACTTTCTCAACCTAAGAGAAAACACAGGTTGCCAGCTGGGATTCAGAGATACAGTCACAGGGGAAAATAAAACAGGGGTGAGAAAAGCACACAAGCATTTCAGTCCAAAGCTCTTCCTAGTGAGCATTCAGGACAAACTGAAAATGCACCATTAACATTAAAGGAATCAGCATTTCTTTTATGAGAATATTTATCTTAGGGCATACATCAACTGATCAATACAGCAGCAACACGGACATGTTCTTCTATCAATCATATATTAAAAAGAGCAACAGCAATTTATATTTAATACCCAGTGTAACCAATTAGTACTGCTGTTCCCTGCTGTTACACAAGTTCATTCCCTTATACTGCCATGGCAGTAAATTCTACAGTTACAAATGAGAAGCTACCAATTGATTTGCATGCACTAACAGCACCACTAAACCTTCCATATTTCCTCCCATTTTCCCCATCTGCTGCCAGAGTGGAAGTTTAGGATCTATTATTCCCAGAAGGGGACTTACCCAGCTGGACATCTATAACAGTTGGCTGGTTCTCCATGGGGAACAGCGGCTTCGGAGGCTTGTCTGTGATCAAAGCTAGAAAAGAAATGAGAAAATGATGGAAAAATTGAGACAAATGACTGGATAAGGAAAATTCTGCCAGGGAAGTAACTGAATGTTTGCACACCTGTTGCCATGTGAACATTTGTTACATCATGCTGCTCCTTTGGCTGTTAGGCTGCCAGGGCATTCCTGGTGTCCTTGCAGGTAGGGTAGCCCACTAATTTGAAGGAAATGGGAAACGGACTATTTCAAGAGATGTTTTTCCATACAAAGCAAAAAAATCCATTTTGGGTACCAGTCTGTATCTAGATCAAGCATGGTAGATGCTGGTCTTGCAAAGCCAATAGACTTAACTGATTTAAGACATGACAACCTAACTAGTTCAGTCCTGCTAAGTCTTAATGCTTGTCAAAACTAATATTTAGACACTTAAAAAACCCCAAACTTGGGGAGTTTATCCTAATGAGTCTCAACAGCTTCACACCCAGCTTTCTCTCCCACCCAATTCAGATGGGGTATCTGGATGTCGTCCGCAAAGGGGGGTCTCCAGTGGGGACCCTGCCCTCCATTCTCCCAAGTTTTGCTGTCCCAGGAGAGCAAAGCCCAGGCCCACTCCTGTTTGAGCCACTAGGACTGATGGTCACCAGTGAAACTACCATGAAATAGTACAGCTACAGAAAACAGCTTTACAATGCAGACTCAGTGCTTAGAGACAGACTTTGTAAATGATTTTTATAAATTGGAAATAAATCCAGAAATAGCTGAAATAAATTTCCGAGTTCCCCTGGAGACGGAGGAAATGGCTCCATGGGGGCCCCAAGCTGCTGGTCCAAGACCTTGAGCAGGTTCAACGCAAGCCGGCGGCACGGCTGCAGCAGCCCTGCAACAGCGGCATTAGGTTGGGGGAATCAACTGCCCTCGCAGCTGGGCTCATCTGCTGCAGCCAGACAGCCTCAGGAAAAATTCTGCAGCCCCCTGCCAAAGCCCACACCTACAGAAAAAGAACTGTATTAAAGTAGTACCTATTTGATTCTGCCTTATAGCTGACACTTAGTTTAAACTAAAAAGTGATTTTCAGAACAACCACCTGCTTAGTTCCACCTAGATGGAAATCCCTTTCCCTGACCCTACAGTCATGTTGTGTTAACCACAAGCTACGCATTCCAGTAGGCAACAGCCAGCAGTCAGATCAAGATAATGCGTGTCTGCAGGAAGGGCTCCTTGTACAGTTTCCCCCTGAGAACAACTCAGGAATCTCTTAAGTGATTTAAGCAGCAGCCTAATAAGACTAAAACCACAGGCAGGGCTCAGGATGAGAGATAAATGGGAAGTTCTGTTGACAAGAAAACAGCTGCTAAAAATGCTCATCCAGTGCCAAGGCACAAGGCTGACCCAGAGGCAACATCAGGGCCACCTGTACAATCACATTATTTGGGGATTAGCTAGGGAGGAGAAAACTTCTGGCAGGAACAAACAATTAATTTTCTGTGCTAATGCACCTAAGTCCTCTGAATGTCATTAGAGGGTCAGAAGAAAGTAACACGAAACCTACACACGGAGATACAGTTTAATATTTCTTTTTAAAGGGATTTCAGTTCTAACCAAAGTTTAAATTTTCTAGGTGTTTTTAGCTTGAAACCCAAGAGACTTTGCAGATCATTACATTTAATATATATATTATTTTAATTGCTGAAGGCTCTTGAGAGGCTCTTCCTCATAAAAATCTCACTGCATGCAAGGGAAGGTAAATAACTACTTTGAAAATTCCACTACAAATACCAGCCTAATTCAAACAGTAAACTTCTAAAATAAAGTTCACACTTCCTTTGACCCAAACTTATTCCCATAATCCAGAAAAGCATCTGTCCTCCAGGAAATCCTAATACTCTGATGCTCACAAAATTCCACAAGGAGAAACAAAAGGGCGCTCAAACATTTTCAGCACAGACATTTCTCCATTCGGTGTTTACTGGAGTTCTGCTCTTGTATTCCAGCTCCCTGCACAAAATCCTCCTGCCAATAAATACTAAGCCAGTAAAAGGAGCCACCAGAGCCATAAAAAGGACCTCTTTGCTGACAACTGAGCTGCTTCTCTTGCCAAATTCTTTTCAGTTTGGAAGGATTCAGGCTTCTTTACAGGGAAACATATTGGCCTATGTCTAAACACAGGAGCACCCACGTGTTGGGCACGGAAGAGACGAGCTCATTGCTGGAGACTGCAGCTATCTGCAGCCATTCCCCATGGGGCTGTTCCAAAATATCCCGCACAGGGCAGGGCCTCTGCAGGGTTCCACTTTCAGCATATCCCCCTCACTTTGCTTCTTTTCTCAGTTCTTCAGGCTTGTGTCATCACTGCAGCTTCCCGTGTATTATCACTCTTCAGCAGCAGCACCTTTCCCTCCCTAACGCCCTTCCAGAGCTCAGTGCCACCTGCACCGTCCGCAGCCTCCTTCGGGCAGCGCTTCCTCCACCTCCCCTGCTCTGACCGCAGCCCCCAAATGCCTCTTTAACCATGTTCCTGAGTGCCACATTTTAAACAGTTACTTCAAACCATCCTGTCCTTGGAGGGCAACCATGCAGTGAACCAGGAGCCTCTCAGAGCACTTTGTGCAGCAACTGAAATGGTCCAAGGGGGTTTGGGGCCTAGCTGGAAGCACATTGTTGGCTTCTCAATGTCATACATGTTTACAGAACTTCAAAGAGCCGCTTATTTTAGAGGTTGGATATGAGATTACTAATTCACCATGAAAAAATCAGTTTTAGTCCTTCTTCAACAAAGAGATGGTGCAAGATAATCTCAACTGCAAGGAATTTTAATCTGAAACTGATGATCTCTATACTTGACAGGGCAAACTACCTGCAAACAGCTGCAAACAACCTTTACTCAAACGCACCCTCTTTTAGGAGGAGCTGCTTTAATTCTCTCAGTAGTTTTATAGGTGAGTGGTACTTTGACTTCCAGTCTTGGAAAGCCCTGCTTCCTCCCAGACTAATTCTCCGTCCTCTTAAGAAGCAACACACAAACTTCAGAACAATAATCAATAATCAAGTTGCTGCAACGTGGGGCTTTTTTCAAGACATTTAATGGCAGTCTTTTACAAATTAATACACTGATCTGATCTCCTGCAACTGTTCATCCAGGTGCATTTTCCATCTCATAGCACTTGCTCCCTTTATCCCCCTTTTGTCACAGACTGAAGAAATAGCCTGTCCCAGCGGCTCAAGAAAGCAGAGGAGAGTCCTGCAAAAGATTTGGGCTCTGCAATTAGCTACACAGGGATCTTTAATCAACAGGGACACTGGGATTGCTGCATAGGGACAAAATCTAATTACCCACAGCGCAACCAAAGAAGAAAAGAACCCTGAGAAAAAGGCTCCTAAGTGCCAGTGCACCACAAGGACCCAATGTCTTTTTTTTTTATCACAACTTTACTGTTTCAGAAGCCTCAAAATCCATATCCAAACAAATCTGACACGCTAAGTTTTCTCTGGGGTGGGGTGGGGGGGAGAAGGCACAAACAAAGCAGAAAGGATTGGGATAAATAATGATAACCGGATAGAATTGCTGGGCATCTGAGTGAGCAGCCAATCCCTTTTGCTGCCTCCCTGGGTCAGCAACGGGAGTAGAGCTGTTCCCCTGTGCTGTGTCCTACCTTGCCTGCCAGGAGCCTCACGGGGAGCCCCACAGGGCTGCTCCAGCTCCACCCGGGGCCTTTTAAAGCAGTCACCCCTTAAGTGCAGCCAGTTGTGGAAGCCTCAGCGCAGGCTGCACCTACCCCGAGGGCAGGACCCTCACTGCGCTTCATGGGCAGTGGATACCAAAGCACCTTCCCAGGGCCTCATGCAAAGGCCTGGCCCTGAGCCCGGCGGGATTCCCGGCAGGATTCCCGGATTCCCGGCGACGTGTGGGGTATGCATTGCAATTACGCTACTTGCAATAATGGGGGTCTTCTCGTTATCAGCACAGCTGGAATGTCCTCCAGACTAGCCAGCCCATCAGACATTTCTAAGGGAGATGAAGACAGGAGGCTGAACACGCTAATTTACACGTGGCTAAGAATTGCTGGAATTCTGGGGAAGGGTTTTCTCCTTCCTTTTTAGGGTAGATAATGGCTTTTCTGTGTGTTGTGAGGAGCACCCAAGATACATTTCCTACTCTATCATTTTGCTGTTCATGTATCACCTGGATGATTGTTCATGCAATTTGCAGTGATGATCAGAACAAATACCAAACTACGAAGAAGAATGCAAGGAATCCAAATAAACTGTTTCACATCCTCTGTGAGACAATGACATGCCAAACTATTTCCTTAAATCAAAGGACCTGGTGTTTTCCCATCATTAATTAACACAGAGCCCCCAGCATCATTCCATCAAGAGTCTGGCTAACCTTTTGACAGCAAAACTGATATATTTGAATAGCATCCTCTGGGGCAAATAACAGCATGCCAAGTTCTTAATCCGAAACTAGCTCCTACCCACTGTTGAGCTTTTTGTTCACTTCCAGTTCAAATACACATGCTTCCAGGCATGTCTTTGATCTTTTTGGCATCTAAAAATCTTGGCAATGACGTTGCAATATTCACACCATAGATGAAAAGGGGACTAACTGTGTGAAATGCTAAATCAATATGTTAACTCCAGGACACACGTTGCATGACACCGGTTGGAAGGATGTACCTAACTCCCTTCGGCTCACCTGAAATCCCAGCTCGTGCCAGCAGCTTTCCTGGCAGCTGACGCTGCACTGCTGCGGGCCTGACCTGCTGCTGCTTCGTGTTTTATGTTGCTGCTTACACCTAAGCAAACGTGAGACCCCGCTGTGCCCATGTAAACATGGATGTGACAGCTACAGTTCTGGCTGCTGGGACCGAGCCGTGGATTTGTGGAGCTAAAAGCTTGTCTAAAGGCCCATGTGTCTTTAGACACCTGTAAGAAGGCAGTGGCCTCTGTGGACCGAGCCTCTAGCACGTGTTCACCAGCAAGTCCCACTACCAGGTGGAAACAAGAACTTTCCATTTCCTGGGCACACGGCGGGAGCAGCCACGGAGAAGCGTGGAAGCTAACCCAGTCCTGAAAACGTGGAAGCTCTGTTTACATGGAGACGCAGTTCCCTGACAACTGCACTTATCCCACTTTGTCCATCCATCCATCCATGCCCGTTACTCTACACGCAGCCGCTGCGCTGCCCCTCCTGCACCTCGGTGCTGCCGAGCTCACGCAGGGATCACAACTGCATCCTTCATTTGCCGTAGGAGAAATAAAACCATTGTAACAAAACGTTGGTGAAGGATAAATATCTCCAGCTCTGGAAGGAAACACAGAACACTTAGTCTCAATAAATGCCTCCGAGCTCGTGGGGAAGCCAGGAGCCGTTATCTGGTGACAGGGAGGTTTTCTCTATTTATTACTATTCAAGCAGGAAATGCATCTTCGGGGACACGCGGGTGAAATGATAAACCAGCCGCACGCACCCCCTGCACCACCATCGCTCTCCCTCCTGCAAACCCTACCTAGGGTCTTGAGTGCTTGACACACTGCGTGCTTGGGCTCTATGGGGCAATTTTCTGCAAGAAGGAGCTTTAGTTTTCTGTATTAGTAGTAAACAATTGGAATTTGTCACATGAATCCGTTTTGTGACACAGAAAGAGGGACAAGGAATCGCAGCTTTAAGGAAGATGCTGCGTCTATGCTTAAATACACCTGCAAAAGCAAATGATTTTTCTTTTGCAACACTCGGATGCTTTTGCCTTGGCACTGGTGGTTTTGAGTAGAACCCACCAAGTCATAGATGACTTGGAACAGACTCATGTTGGGAAGTCACAGTCCTGGCAGCAGGAAGAGACTGGGCCTCCCTGATGCCTTCAGTGCTCCTGTAGATGCACCGGCTGCTGCAGAGAGAAGAGCGGGGGCGCCAGGCACAGCACAAAGTCTGCTGAACTCATGGTGGGAATAAAGAAAAGTAAGTGCACAAATAATGAACTGGATTTTGCTGTTCTTTGTATCCTCCAGTTTGCAGATTTGTGGAGGACCTTCTTCTTTAGGCCTACAGAACGTGAAACATCGAAGTTTTGGTGGAACTGTGCTACAGAAGATGGTTTAGGACGCCGGTTAATTAGGATAGCAACAACACATCCCACGGAGTGCAGATTATAGGGTTCAGGCAACAACATCCCCTCGGGTTCCCTTCTCTGTGCTATTACTATGGGGCTGAACACCTCGCACTACTGCAGTTACCCTGTGAAATGCCAGCGGCAGCTGCAGATACAGCATCTCGTGAGGGGAAACACGTGTGTGTTCAGTGGCACTGGCAGGACAGGGTACTCCAGGTACTGTCATCAGGGGCATTACAAGGTGAGGGCTGGAAAGTGGTGAAATTCAGTATTGTCAGGAGTCTCATCATACTGATGCTGTCAAATTAACTCCCTCCTAACAGTTGCCAACACACCTTTCTGTTCAATGCATTTCTAAATCTCACAGATGGGATAAGATGATGCATAATATATATTTTTTTCCTAAAGGTGGATCATGCAGCCTTCACTTATGCGGCAAGCAAGGATTTTGTGTGAAACCGGAAAAAAAAAGCAGTAATAAATTGTCACTAAATATAAATTAAATTTTCCCTCAATATAATTCATTAAAATCTCAAATGGAGTGTGCTTTATTTAATGGCTGAAGTGCATTTAACACAAAGGACACATAATTTCATTTACACTCAAAATGTTTCTCTTGGCCTCTCAGTAGAGATAGGTTGCTTGAAGTTACCCTTCATTTCAAGGAGATCTGCAGGGAACATTTTATGACATTTTATCTTTTGGCTTAATTTTTTTTTTCTTTCTTTCTTACAAAAAAGTAGGGAAGTGGTGACGGATGAAGCCAGATCCCGTCATCCATCTCGAGAGGACAGCTGGAGACTTTGCATGCAAATGGAAACCATCATTCTTGTCAACCTGCAGCCGGAGCACCAAGAGCTCAGGGTCCACAACCCATTAATATTCCCCGACCAACGTGACCACTCGGCACCGTGAGCTCGTGCCACACAGCCTAACCCCGGCAACGTGCATTACCATGGAGTGGATTTTACGTGTTATTGTAATAAAACTCAAGGCAATCCATTATCTTCTTAAACTAAAAATCTCGTATTAAATATAGATAATCTTTCAAAAGAGAATTACTGTGGATAATGAACGCCAGGCAAACTGCGTATTCAATCACCTCACCATACCCAGGGAGAGCTGTGGGTTTCGGCGGGTGGGAAGGGGCAGCCCCCGGCCGTGCACATCACAGCCGGCACCAGGGAGCCAGGGCCAGGCTGGTCCATCCTGCGCCTCGGGACGGCCCCCAGCTCGGCTCCGCGGATGTGCGCAGCAGCCCGGAGCAGGGAGCGGAGCTGCTGTGCGGCCACGTGAACCAACGCGTCCCACCTGCAGCCGCAGGGGCAGCAGGGGCCCCTGAACCCCGTGCTCTGTCCAGAACCGGCTGTTGCTCCGCGTAACAGCCGGGCCCATTTGATGCAGGAGCAGCACCAGCCTCCAAGCGGCCGCGCTGCCAACGCTCCGGAGAAGCTGCTTCATCTGGAAATTTTTTAGATTAACAACACTCACAAGAGAGAAACACAGACGCTTCTGTTAAGCCATCTCTTGCCGATTGATTTCTCTCCATAGGGGTTTAATGAGTAGCCTTCACCCTGCCCTGTTCAGCCTATTAATTTTGATGCATTCTCTGGATTCAGACCCAGGTTTCAGAACTTTGCTACAATGATGAAAAGTGTTTCTCTGCTTAGGGAAACCTTTTCATAAAATGTTTATGGAATATTTATGTGGGTCCCTGTCTAATTTGTCTTCCAAAACTAAAAAATATATCTTAACAGATTTCACTTGATTTTCTCCTCTTCCTTTTTCCTTTGAAGAATTGTAGAATTTTATAATTCATTAAATACCTATAGCATTGTTAAGAAAAACTTGGGTAGAATCACTACCCAAGTCATTATTATATGGATTAGAGAGAAAATGAAGAAGAGCAAGAATAATACAGGCATGTAAAGTAATTGGGGATACGGTGGCTTCTGTTTATCCTGCCTCATAACAAAAGATCAAGGAAATTTAAAGCCCCAAATAAAAGTAAATGCGTTCAGAAAAGAAAGAGATAGTTATCCCATGAAATTTAGTGCCTCACTTGAGGCAAAGGATTTAAAAGAATTAACAGAAGAAAGTATCATCCGTGGAAATCTCTGGTAAGATGGCCCATTTTCACAGTTTATAGCAGCTCAAGGGGAACAGAACAACCTCGGGTGAGGAGCCCGGGACCTGAGCTTTGCTCTGCCCAATACAGGGCCGCCCTGTGATCCGGCAGGGCAGTTTCTTCCTTCTTAGCAAATACACCAACGACAACACGTTTCCCTGACAAAAGCTGCTCTGGGGAACCTGCAGGCTGTGAATAACCCCATTCCAGAGAAATGCCGCATCTCACAGCCCCACATGACAGATTTGGACGAGGCAACTACGCACCCGGAGTCACGGGACCCTCCGAGACCAGCGCTGTCCTCGGAAGGTGCCGTGGCCAACGGAGGTGGGAGAAGGCAGAGCAGCCACGAAGAGGAGGGGATCCGAGGGCCGCCCACGCGCTCCTGGGGTCTATTCCCCAGCCTGCAGCTGTGGATCAGGTTCTCCACGTAGGCTTCCTCTTGAGAAGTTCCTATTTCTGTGATATTTTTCATGGACCTGTGTCATGCTGCTGTAACGAACCTGCCTGAGCCTCCCCATCCCGGCTGGAAGTGTCTCCCAGTTGCCAGGTGTTAAAGCAGCTTGAGATTTTGCTTTGATATTTTCAGTGAGAGAAGAGGTGTTTCTGTCTGTTCTCGATGGTGACTTCCATTACATTTAAACTACATCCAGGGAAATAAACTTCCAGATAACATTTTGACTGCCATTTTATATCTTTACTCATGTATTGGTATGTGAAACTACTGCTACAGCTCATGGACCTGTGTACAGGTAATGTAAAGAGTAATTCAGAGATTTATTACAGGCGAAAAGATGGTGTCTTGTTCATCAAGAGTTTTTCACTTCAACTCTAAGCTCTGTTTTGAGGCTTCATAAAGTACAGTTTTAAACTGAAAGACATAGGATACATAGCTGAAGTGTGACAGTTTCTCAGGAAGGGAGCAATATTGAGAATAATTACGGAACAAAAGTGTTTTAACAGCGTAGTCTGGAGATAATCTAAGTAACAGGACAACAGGTGGAAAATGTTTTCACTTTCTCACCACAGATTTAACTAATATTAAAGAAAATCATTTTTTGGCAGTAAAAAATAGGTATAAATCTTTATAAAATTAAAGATTGATGGCTTATCTAAAATAGGCACTATATAAAGATTGATGGTTTATCTACAAACAATATGATATCGATGCTTTCTACAGTACTGGGGGGTTAAACAGAAAAATAAAGGTGTGGGCACCTTTTTCAGCAAAATGTCTGCATCAACCTGTTACTATTCTCAGAGAGTGCCTAAAAACTATTTTTGTACCTGTGTTTTTTACTATCACCCATTCTGAAATGATTGCCTGCACGTGTGTTCCCGATAGCACAACCAGTGACATGAGAATCCGGATTGGTCTCCACTCGGGATGAGGCACCAAAGCAAAAGGCAGAGCCCTCTGCGAGCCCTCGACAGTCCCCTGCAACCACGTGCGTCGCTGCCACGGTACCGCAAGGGTCTAATGCCCTGCGCTGCACAGCGGCAATGTGGGAGCCCTGCACTTTAACTGCCGTCTTGCTCATCCTGAGGGAACTTGGAGTTGCCCAAGGAATGCTCCTTCTCTCCTCCTGTAGCCTCTCAGGTTTGTAGGGCTCTTTCTGTTGGTGAAACTGCATCTCTGTGTTCCATGTAGTCTACTCTGGAGCTGCACAAAACAGTTAAATTAGCACTAAAAGCATATACTGATCTTGCTAGGAGTCCAAAGTAATTTCATATCAAAGCAATGTAGTCTTAAGCTTTTACACCTATGAATGATGAGTAACATTACTTCAAATGACACTTTTTTGTCAGAGTTGCTGAGCTAAAGACAGAGTGAATCCATTTGTATAAATTCTGGCTTTGCTGCTGAAAGATTACAAAAATATAGTGCTATCCTTAAGTCTCAAACCATTAATATAGTTAAAATATGCCATCTTTTCCCAGGAAGAACTAGCAAGTCCTTAAAACACTATCATCAATCACAACTAATTCACTAAATATACAATTTAAACAGCAATAGAAAAAGAAAATACAGTACAGTATATCATCCATTACTAGATCCAATATCTCTGTTTTTCAGTGGAAGCCAAGATTTCCAAGGTCTGCGATACAGATGATTCGAACTGAATTCCTGTTCCCCTCAGGATTAGCCCTTTGCTTTCAATTTGTCTGACAGGTCCAAAGCTACATATTTTTATTTGGAAAAGCAAACCAATGTTAATTTCCACCTTCCTCCTCCATAATATATCTCTCTGCACGTATTAATTTAATCATTAAAGCAATTTAAAAAATAATCAGTAATCAATTAGATGTTACTAAAAAGTACTTTGAACTCCTCAAACCATCAACAGATTTACTGTCACTATACAGCATTTATTCCACCAGAGTGTCTGAATACATTACAAATTGTGGGCCAGAAATCTGCCAGAAATCCACTGTTCTGTATAAAAAGCTGTTGCCCACTGGTACTATCCTGTTGATCCAGCTCATTGCCTCGCTAGCTGTATTCCCATCATGTTGTGCCATGGTTGGGAGCAAGGAACATTTCACAAGGAAAGAGTGAAGGTCAGTGGAACGAAAAGGAACAGTAACAGGGTGAAGATGAGTATCGTGGGAACAATAAATCACTCCTAAATCCCATTTCATTGATCATTTTGTAGTTGACCTTGCTTTCCTGGAAGTCAATGGCAGAGCTCCCGTTTATGTGGATGGGAACAGGATCGGGTCCTTTGGAAGCACAGAAGGTTTTATGAATGTTGAAGAGAGTGTATTTCGGGCTAGAATTTTTATTACTTCTCAGTACAAAACTTCACCAGGAGTGCCACACCGCCATATAAAAGCACCCTATAATATGGTACATTAATTTAATACATGATACACTTTCCCGCTGCAATATTAAATGCTGTCTCTTTTAACATATTGACGTCTGACACAGCAAATTTTCTCCCCGCCCATCACCTTCCTCCCTCAATATTTTCCTCCCAGATTTTACAAACATGTTGATCACAAAACACCATCTCTCCATCTTTGTTGGCAGTTTGATGCTTCCTTTAGTAATATTTGAACTGCATCGCAGGCAATCACAGCTCTGTCCAGGATGCAGGCGGCGCGACGCCCACAACACTCGGAGAAATGACTCGGCCGCAAGATTTATGTTTCCTTGAAATGGGAACATGGGAACAGGGCTTACTTTGCAGCTCTGGTTTCAGATTATAGACCCTCCCGCAGCAGAGCCTGACGTGGGTCACAGAGATGTGTGGGACCATGTGCCCCAGTCGGAGCAGACCCCTCATCATGACCACACGCAGCCGGGCTCCATACACAGACTCACTGGGGTCCAGGAGCTCGGGCTGCACCAGGGAAAACTTGCCCAGGAAACGCTCCTTCTCCTCAGGTTACCTGTGCTCAAGCGATACCGCGGGCTCCACTGTTATGGAATTATTGGTTGCCTGAAACTTTTTGCAAATTAATGCCAAGTTCAGTTTTAGATGGAAAAAATGAAAGAGAAATATGTCTTTTCTATCAAAATAGAAACATTTGCTTTTTTTTGTTAGAAAATTTAGATAATATAATTAAAGCATAATATTAAACTTCCTTCCTTTGAAATGTTAAGGAGGTTCCTAGGAAAGTAACCTTTCAACCTAGGAAAGGTCCCTAGGAGGTCCCTAGGAAAACAACCGAACAAACAACCCTTTCCCCAAAGTACTAAATTTAGCTACTATACCAAGAAAGTTCCCATACAACACTCAGTAAAGACTCATCTTCTCCTTCCAAAGTTGTTAAAATTCTCAGCAGCTGAATTTCTATATAATATCTCATTTTTGGTGGTCTTTTAAACTTAATTATGGATTAAAAAAAGGGAAAAGAAAAAGGAAAAAGAAAAAAGGAAAAGAAGGAGAAAAGAAAAAAAGGGGAGAGGGGGAGGAAAAATGAAGGAAATCTTAGAGAAAAACAGAAAAACTGTCTAAATCTGGCCTGTGACACCTTTCAAAGGAGCAATGTCCCATCCTTAGTGACAGTCAGTGCTTTCTCACGTGAGGTGCCTGCTCCTGCCCAGGCTTTCCCGCAGAGCCCACGAGCTCATGCATCAGGAGAGGCTTCAGGCCATGAAAGAGCCATTTGAGATCCTGCAAGCCAGGATTCTTCCAGGAATGAGCATCAGGAAATTCTGTGTTGAAATCTGAAGTTACACAGCTGATATATGGATTTGAGGTATTGCCCAAACTGAAAGAGCAGATGGAAAACTGCACAGGGATAAAGTCTGAGAGTTCCTTATGCATTTAACCAACATACAATCTGTATAACACTAGGACTTAAGCTAAATGGGTGAACACGTTCACCAAGTGTGAACCACGTGTTGTGGCCAGGGTAAAGACGAGACAACTGCAGGATTTGGAGATCAGAAGAAGTGAAGAGAAGCACTTTCTCTTTAGCTGTACTGCTGAGCAGAAACTTCTGTCCCTGAAGTGCCTCAATGTGAGTTCTGTCCTGGTGCCAGTCCCAGACTCACACTGTCTCAAATGAAACCAGGTCTAGAACCGAAGCCTCTATGCACTTAGTATAGAAAATAAGTAACAAAAGCTACTCATGGGCCAATGTCAAGGAAGAAATCCTGTCACACATCCTGTTATGTAGAGCAGCACCTCTGCAGGAAAGGAGATATCAGCACGACGAAGAACAAATCTCCAGCTCTGGCCAGAAAGGTCCTGGTGCAGCCCCAGGGGAAAGGGCCACTTCCTCTGGGAAGCCACTCTGCAGCCCTGTGCAGCTGGTGCACGAGGCTCCATCTCTCTCCCATCTTTAGCCCTGACCCTAAACCTCAGTCCTGCCTGAGCCTTGGCTTGAAATCCTTCAACCACTGCATATGCTTGACTTTGGCGCACAGATAATTCACAAGGCTTTGCTGGGCTGGACACATGCTCAGAGTTAATCGTACTGCTTAAGTGCATGGAGCACCCAGTGACATCTCTCACCCTTCTTTTTTTCATTTCCTTGTACATCTGGAATATATAAAACCTAATCACCTGCTTCCACAATGCGAGCAAGAAGTTATTGACTACTCCCAGATCAAAATGTGTGTGCAACAAATCCCAAGTGAGGTTACTCTAAGCAGTGCATTTATAGCAAACCCATATACAGAAGGAGTTTGACTCTGACACAGTCCATACTAGCACAGTACAAGTAAGGAGAGAGAGAGAGATGTGGGTCTCCTCTTCATTAGCTTTATTTCCCTCGTGAGATCCCACAAAAGGCATAAGGCCCATTTCTGTGGGCTAAGGAGGGCCATTACTTCCAGCAGAAACTAGTTCTAATCATGTTGTACAAAGCTCTGTTGCAGGATCTGGGACAGGCAGGGAATTAACCCATCCCGTCCCTGCTGTAAATCTGGGCTGACAGGCAGGAATGCACAAGACAGTGTCCTCTGAAAAGATCTATGGTCCCTCTCCGATGGATGCTATTACTTTCTGCTTGCTGTTTCCTCTCTGGACAGAACAGAATGAGCAGAAGCAGAATGAAACCTCAGCTTGTGTCACACGTGAGCTATGAGCATGACCCCCCTCTCCCATGGAGCCGTAATTTTGACCTCAAGAAACAGGAATTTGGCTGAATGGTTGAGATGGAGCTTCTGGGCTTTCAAATGATGCTGCTGTACACACAGAGAGAATTTGGGTAGCTGCTGGTGGTTAGAGTCCACTGCCAAGTCACACCTAAAACTGTGCATGTCTTCTGTACATTGAATCTGTTTTCAGGAAAAGGACAAAATTAATACCACTGCAAAACAAAACAACTTGGGGGCAAAAGCATTTTTGGAAAAGTATTGGACAAGTACCCCAGAAGGGTTCCAGGTTTCCGAGATGCATTTTGCAGGTGTGCGAGACTCCATCCTGGACACAACACTTGGTACCGACTCCTGTTAAAACACATTCTGATTTAACATCCAGTTTGACAACTGAGCCAGATAAACTTCTCAATTTTTAAAAAGCTGAAGCTTATTTTGATCCAAAGGTGTCTTCCAAGAAAACAGGATCATAAATAAAACAGATCTCATTTTTAATAATGGCATTAAAATCTAAGGGAAATTCCAGCACGGCAGGAGCAAAGCTATTAGTATAAGCCTGATTTTAAAGTCCTAAATGCCTTGGGATTTTTTAATAAATAATTCTTGTTTGTATAGCATATCTGGAGTTTGCCCTTCAGTTTTCACAGGCTTAATCTCCATAGTGGTTCAAATGACCCTGCAGGACTTCTGGAAAGCTGACAGTACTTTTATTGTCACCTGTGCACAGTGTCACTTCCAGACCCATACCAAGGAAAGGCTCCCATACAGTGTCACGCAATGGGAACATTTGTAAGGACGGATTATGGCAATCAAATATTATTTAGGACCAAATATTATTATTTATATGAAGAGGACTTCACCTACAAGAACAACGTCCCAAGCAGAGGACATTCCTGGCACTGGAACAAGTGGCTGTAAGTGACCGTGAATGCACTTAAGCTAGAAGAGGTCATCTAACCACAAGCAGAACGAGCGTTTAGAATAGCTTTGCCTGAAGAAAGCAGAGACAAACAATCTAATTTAAAACAAGACTGACTACCTTATAAGATGAAATATGTGATGTGGTTATGCTGGAAAAGACTGGAAGAGACCACCTGGGAAATCCCTGTCAAACACATCAATGAAGAGTCTTGCTGCAGGGAATGAAGGACTTCGGAAAGGCAGGAAAGCAGCAGGTCTCCCCTCTGCCCTGTTGCCATTTGGAAGCAGACTAAACTCCTTGCTAAGTACTAGAATGTCTTTTTTTTTTCCATTAAAATGCTAATAGGAAGGTTAACTTCAACTGAAAACCACTGCAAAGCAGCAGCATAAGCAAAGAGTTTAGCTTGAGGATACACTTAGGAAAAAACAACCTTAAACTAAATGGAATTTCACAGCAGAAGAAAACTTGCTCAAACAGGGATTAAAAAAAGCAGCAGAGAGCAGTTCTAATACCTGCATTCACACAGGTCACACAGCCGCAGATCAATGTTTTCCTTTAAGAAACATGAATTCAGTGGCAAAAAATAAAACCTCCAGAGTGGGAGTGTATCAGCAGATAGCTTTGTCTGTGGGATATGGTAAATACACTGCAAGGATACTGTGCACCTCTAGCCAATGTACAAAGTGATCCTTCCACTGCCTGCTAGGAACGCCGTATTACAAGCCCGCACAAGCTTAGAATTATCCAAAATGTCATTCTGAAACCTCCCAACGATTTCACACAGGGGACAAAACTGAGAAAGAAAAAACACACACATAATTTTGGAAGTGCCTTCTGTGTGTTTTGCCTGCTCTAGCTAAAATACAAATAAATAAATACCTCTTTAAATAGACTTGTGACTGAAGTTTTAAGAGATCATCCTACATACAAGTGTTCCACAATAACTTCCAAAGATGATTAATGTGTTACCCAGGCACACTTGGACTCATAATCCTCTAAGTTTTGTTTTGAAGGTTCACACACAGCCTGTCTGTTTCCATGAACATCTCTATATATCATAGTTGTCTGCAGGAGAATTGCAGCTGTAAACCTCACAAGATATTTTCACAAAGCCTGGAATCAAGACATTAAAGTAACAATGTTTTTGATTTCCTTCTTTCATTTCACCTAATATTTCAAAATGGCATTTGCTTGCTTGAGGACAGTGTGGAGAATGGCACTGCTGACTCTCAAATAAACTGCATTAGGTTTTATTCCTTTTTTAAAGTTTTTACAATAAAATCACACATTAACCTCCATTTTTTTCAAAGAATCCCACTGTAAACAACCAGCTGATAAGGTATATTAAGACCAACTGTACAACTGTCGATCACAACTCTAATTGCCAGATAACCAAGCAACTCAGAACATTGAGTATTATGAAACATTTATGAGACTTATGTGGTTGTACATCTATCCCCCCTTAAATCTTCATATACAGTGGAATTCTCATGCTTCAGAGACCTTTAATGTTTGAAATGGTCTCAAGCGTAGAACTAATGATTGAAGGAGAAATAAAAGTAGACAGAAGTGTCTGCTTTTACTGACAAATCTCTTCAGTGGAAAACAGGGCTGGAAGCTGCACACAGAAACCATCTTTTCCACTGCCCACATGCAAAGCAGGATGAGCTCTGCTGTGAGCACCCCTCTAGTGCCCCTGCTTTCCTGCCAGTGGTGATCCAGCCTTTTCTTCGGTATTACGGGATGATATTGAAGGTGACACAGTCACCATCTGAAATATACTTTGGAAATCCATTCTTTAACAATCCTTATACTTCATACAGACAAAGCAGGCTTAAGTATTCTTAAACTAAGCTCAAATATTTAGCTCAAAATAAAGTAGTCCAAGCAAACTAAGCGGGTATACACGCTCAGAACTGGATACTACATACATTGTTCCTCAAAGCCAAAAAATCCTTAGACCAACAGTGTTTTTCCCATGACAAGAGCCTAGTCAAAGCAGACACGCACTGACTTTTCCCCTCATCACCTGTCTCTCCCCTCCCTACCGTAGCCCAGTAGGTGGTTTCGCCCATCCAACACGAGACGCTGTAGTCTCATTTTCACCTTGGTGCCCCTGCAAGCGGCAGGTCCTTCCCACAGCCCTCTGTGCAGGAGCAAATTGCAGTCTCAAAGACTGTTCACACAAGACTCGACACTTCCTGCTCCCACGGGTATGGAAACAGGGAAGATTTTAGCGAGAAATGGGAGAATCAGGCTCCTGCGAGCTTGGCCTCAAGGGCTCCCTGCCTTCCCTGAGGCATCTCACTGAAGTGTCTTTATGCCCCGCAATCCCTTTTCCCCTTCACATGCCGCTAATGGGCAACTGGGAAAGGTCTTCCAATTCAGTGTCTTTATTCATTAGAAAGGGCTGAGAAAGGCTCAAAACGTATTTTTTTCACCATTCAGCCGTGATGGGAAATAGCTGGAACTTTTCCAATTATTGAACTTGTAAAAAGATATCCGAGGCATGGGGACTCGTAGATACTTTATATTCAGTGTTTAAATAGAATTGGTCAAATTACAATGTCAAAAGACAAAGTTGGCTGAAGACATTCAAACCTCTATTCTGTGGTCTTATGCCCAAGACATGCATTCTAGGCCTTATTATAAGGAATCTCCTTATGATTTCTTGGAGGGCTGCATCCTTGTCCCAGTCATGACAGTCTTTAGTTCAAGATTCATCATTTTTTAAAAGACAGGTACTAATGTATTCTTTTATATCTTTTTTATTATTATTTTACAAGACTGTGACTTTGTCCTGCACTGTGTTTAATTCCTCAGTTTCGCTGTAAAGAAGTTCTTAGCTTGTTAGATAGGCAATTATCTAGATGAGGAGTTGTCCCTTGATGACATCTTTGCTCCCAAAGTCAGACTATAATGTTCATTTAATGCATAAACTTCCATGTCCAGAGGCTCCTTGGTGGGAGACGTTTGTCAAGGCATAACTTGGGAAACTCGGGGAGCCTCGCAGAAAGCTTCAAAGGGAGCTTAAAAGGCCCAGATCACATAATCATTCTTCCAAGATGGTAACTCCCCCGCTCTGACTTCCATGTTTTATCACTATTTCCAATTCTGCGTTCCAGCAGCAGCAACACTCAATGGAGCACATTAAACTGGAACGTTCAGCTGGACGGGAAGGAGTCCACCTAAAGAGGGCTGTAACTTCATTGGAGTAGAGACTCGTATTTTATAGAGCAGAAGTTATCTTTGAGAAATTGCCACAAATCGTCCTATTAACACGCAACGCAAGACCATGGGATTCCTGACTTGTTTATGGCTCTGGGCTAGTGAGTCAGCTGGAACTAAGTGGCTTATCTCCCCACTGGGAGCTGCGCTGATTCTCACCAGCACAGTCCAAGATACTGAACTAAACACAGCTATTCAGCTGGGAGAGGGAAGAGGACATGCATCTGCATACATGAATTTGCGAGCATCGTATCTTGCCATTCTGATTTATGGGCTCTTTTTGGCTAATGGGAATAAATGCATTATTCTGACTATAGAGGATAAAGCTCATAACTCACAAATGTTCAATTTATGCCCTAAAAAATATTTCATTGTCAGAGTATCTTGTGTGCTATTTAAATCTGCATTACTCTGCACAAAGACTCTCAAAAGAAAATAAACAGAAATAAAAAATATATATGTACTGTGATTCCTGAGTAATTCAAATACCAGAACTGTTTTAGGTTCCAGTATATATCCTTGAGAAATAACATGGCATTACTTTTCACATGAGTTCAGATCACCACACAAACTAACCTCTGGGTATTCTATTTTACTATTAATAACCATTTGATTTCTTGTGTTTTTCCTAAATCTGGTTGTTGTGAAATTATACTGCTTGAAAGAAATGTTAAAGCCTACAAACTGTGCTGTAAAGCCCTATGCCCGGACCACATTTACACAGTATATAGTGGAAATTAGAGATGGAAAAGTAACCCAAAAGACAGATAAACTCAGACAAGCAAGGTTATGTACTGTGCAGTTAAAAAAAAATAGAGTTAGGGTGGGTTTGGTAACACAAAACTTGACAGATTTGCACATAACATGATTCATAACATGGTCCATTTGGAGCACACTGGAAGCTTTCAAAAATGTTGTGTTTGCCATAGGAACCAATTGTAAAACTGTAGCATAGCCCATGGAGCTGCCAACACCTCCACTTGCAGAGGCAATGAAGCTGCAGCTTCCTGAAGGTCAAAGTCCCACAGGAATTTAGCAAGATGGGAGAGCTGACCTTTCCCCAGAATTTAAAAATCCAGCTATATAATTTAATAGTGTTAATTTGCTGCAGAATACACTTCCATTATTTCAAAATAATCTTTAAAATAAATGTGGGCCTGAGGAGAGTCACAATAACCATTTTTCTATGAGTGTTATATGAAGAAAAAGATGTTCTCTGATAGTTTTTTTTTTAAATTAATGTACTACTGGACAATAAAGAGTAAATAAAAAATGTATATTTGGGGCATATTTCTAGACTCCATCCATAATGCATGCAAAGAAAAAATAAGTAGTATGCTAGCTAATCTACTTGAAAATTTATCATTAGGACTAAAATTATTGACTTACTTTTCTGTTCTGCTCTGCAAAGTAATCTGTGGCTATTCGAACCAAAAATGGCTCAAATTGTTTTTAGGCTTACCACACACACACTTTTGCATGCATCAAGCCACCCTTAACACATACAATAACCAACAGTATGACCTCTCTGCTGCTGCTTATGGAAAGCCATGTGTTGCTGTCCCCAGAAGGGACATCCTCCATGTAAGCCCTGGTCCCTCCTCCTGAGCCCCGGCTGGATGTTCAGGGAAAGACGTAAGGGATAACACAACATCCGACCTTGGCCATCGCTCAGAGGACAGAGCAACGACTTGGATTTCAGGCTTAAGCCAACAGCAGAATTCCCTCTGATATAAAGTTGTGCTATGATTTTAAGCCTTATTTCCTATTACCAATTCTCCAGAAAACATTTAGGTGTTAATGCTTTCCAAAGACCTTATAATATCCAATATTATGACAGCAAAACCCAGCATAGAATAGAGAAGTGTGAAAAGCAATAGAAGTACTTCCTGCCATTTAAAGAAGACAATTTTCTGAACAAAATAACCTCTCCAGCAACCAAGTAATGAAATCACAGAATGTGATACAGAAAGAAATATATTGAAACTGTAGGCTATGTCCAAACCAGTAAGACAGCAGCAGGACCAAAANAAAAAAAAAAAAAAAAAAAAAAAATCTTGGCAACAACAGCTGGAATAGCCAAAAAAAAAGAAAAATGCCGTGGTAAATACACAGAAAAACACATAAAATATTTAAGTATCATCACTTACACTGACATAATTTCACGCTACGAATTCCTTGGCAGCCAATTATTTATCATCAGAAATACAGCTCCCTTCTTGTGCTACAAATCTCAATTGACTCTAATAAGGAACTAATTAACAAAGATTAGCACCTTTTTTGTGTAACGAGCCACAAAGCCAATCAAGACAAGTTGATAACAAGATGCAATCAAGAGGTATTAAGGACAACAAAACAGTGCCTAAGACTTGGGAGAGAGAGATGCTGCAAGAAAAGAAACATCCAGCTAGAGAGAAAACTTCTAATTAATTGGTTGGCTCAGATTTTTAAATATCCATTCAAGGTGTTAAAGAGAGGGCAAGGTTTGCTCTCATAATCAAAAACAATGCTGAGCTACTGAGATTTTTGGACTTCAGTAAGAGCTGTGTTCTATTTTCATTCAATATCCGTGAAAAACTTGCTAATTCCTTTGCCAGGAGATGTAACACCCCTTGCCCTGCACACCCGTACGCAGAAGCTGGAGGACATAAGCAAGGAGCTCCTGTAATCATGGCCAGAACTGCCCCTCTCGTTCTGGTCCCACGGAGCGCACGGTCCCATGTGCTGGAGAAGTGCCCTGCAAGGAGCAGGGGGGCACTAGGCAATTCCCCTTCCAGTGAGGAGAAAAACTAAGACAACAAAAAGTAAATGGAATGATCCTTCAACCTTGGAATGATCCATGCTGTGACATCAAGTGACACAGATATCTAGGGGTTGAACCAGGTTGCAGAGACACGGCCTTTGAGGCACATTCCCAGCATTAGAGCTTGGGTCAGGCTCTATCCCTGCCCATTTTCCATCCTTCACAATTGCAAGGGATAGATAATCAGAAAACAGGAATTCAGTCTGCTAGGAAAATAGGAAAAAAACACAGATTTCCAAAGTTATTTCTAAGAAGGAATTCTGAGTTTTCCTCCCCCAAACACTGAAGAAACGCCGGAGTGGGAGACTGCTGAGTGGTCTGGCCGTGGAAACACCTGGGAAGAGAGGCCACGAGCTGGGGCTCCCCTGGCTCCCCAGGCACCGCGTCAGCCTGGCTCTGCCCCAGGAGAATCCACCCGCCCGACGGGGCAGTCCAGGCGGCCGCGCCAACCCGCGGGTCCTTGCTGTCCTCCTGGCACTGCCACAGGCTGGTGCTCCTGGAGGACACGGCACCTCGAGACCCCAAATAAAAATGTCATTGGAAGCATTCTGATGGGCTCTCTTGCCAATCAAGTATGTATTTTTAATTAACTCTGTCTTTTAATCATGTGGAATTGTGGAAACTAGGGTAAAATGTAGCTGCTAAAGATACCAGCTAAAACTGATAAATCCTAATTTTACACCACTCTCAGGCTATACCCAAAGCTCCTATAAAAAGCGACGTTTCTAATTTTATTGTAAGTTTCTGTTAAAATGTAGATACGATCAGAAGTGGCACATTTTCATACCTTGTCTGTATGAAAACCTCAATCACCACCAAATCATCATTCACGTGTCAATCTGGCAGCCACTTAATCACTTCTGAACACGGAGCGGAGCGGTGCCGAGGCGCCATCCTGCGAGTACCTGCCCTGCAGCAGCATTAATGTCCACATGGCAGCTCTGCTTCAGGGGCCTCCCTCGTTTCAGCCGCAAACGGGTATTCCCACATTTCCAGTGTCTCCCTGGCAAGCTGCAAGGTGTGATGCCTGCTCCAATGTGGATCTTAGGCCACTTCTCACACAGCCTTTGGACCTGAGGAAATGGCAGCCGCCGCTGTGGGGAGCGAGGCCTCGAGGTCTCCAGACCCTCGTGCCCGTGAAGGACGAGGAGATCTGGTAACACCAACCAGAGCGCTGAGGGAGGCCAAGCACCATCAGGACTGGCTACCGCCGCTTCCAGCGTGAGGAGAGGGCAGCAGGGAAACGGATTTTCTCCACTGAAGACTGAAAAATAGGTTAATATAAAAGCTAAAGGGCCAGAGGCAGATTTCATATTTCTCGCAGCTTGGGGAGGCAGGTACGCTCTGCCCAGACAAAAGCAAATAACAGTGAGTAAACAGCAGATATTGCTTGGCAATGTCTCACCAAATACAATAGCACTTTCATCAGGAGCGGAGGGAAAAATGGCACTTATCGGGCCCTCCAACTTCCCAGAAGCTCTGGCCTCTTAGCTGCAGCAAAGTGAGGAGAAACCTTCAATTTCAGAGACCGCCTTTAGGGAAGCTGTTCTAAGTTGCTGTAAATGAAAATAATTCAGTTGTAACCCTAGGGCAGGGGCACCCTGAAGAGGATCGGGACGGCTCTCCTGCATTTTGCACAACAGAGATTAACACGTTCCCAACGCCAGGATCACGAGGGATGCCCAGTGCGATGCGTGTCCCTGAGCCCTCTCCAGCTCACCCCGCACAGTTGGGTTAAATCTGTTTTTTACAGAATCCTATTTGCTTATAAATGGTGTTTTCAAGCACATTTTCAAAGGCACGCTTAATCTGCCACCTGAAGCAGGCAGGCGCAAACGTGGTCTCGGCACCGACTCTCCCATTGAAAACACAACAAATGTCAGAAAAGCTGCTAATATAAAGCCAGTTCTTGAAAAGGAGACATTTCTCCTAGCAACTACATTGCTGATATCTTTTCTATTATTTGAACCAGAGTTCTTGGAGGTTAACAAGAAATAATCACAAAACCAGATAAAGGCCAATCTGCTACTCTTCCCCTCCTGCGTGCTGCTGTCGGGGGTTAGTGGCCTCCGCACGGGCAATCCAGGAGCTCGTTGAGAGCAGCACCCATCACCACCCCGGCTAGAGAACACGCTCCGCAGATGCACGGGAGCCTTCACAGTTCCCCCGTGTTTCTAGTAAACAAATCATATGAGCAAAACAACACTGACACCTCCTCCTCCGCAGCTCAAAAACCAACTCTTTGCATGTCTAACGGGTAATAGATATGCCTTAATGGGCAGCAGAGCACTGTCAAGACTCGACCATGTCACACAGACTGGCAAACTGTAAATTCCTTGGTAGAACAAGAGTAAAGGCAGGCAGCAGTACAGGTGATAAATTCACATGGCAGCAAAATACCTCATATTGCGCCTTATAAATTAACTATGAAAACATATTGAAGCATCCTCGGAAATGCCTGCTGGCACGGGAGCTGAAATCCAGCCGCCAAGTGGGATGCAAGAGAGGAGCTGCAAACTCTGCCCCTTGCCAGAGCAAGGCTCGGTGCTCGCAGACGAGTCCCCAGCACTTGCTGGGCTGCTGCTGGGTGCAGCCCCAGGGCTCCCTGGTGTCCAGCCCCATCCCAGCCGGGCAGCGCCGTGACCCTCCTCCCGGAAAGCGCACCTGGATGCTCTGCATCCTTTCCCAGGCTTGGGCTTCGCTGCTTTGCAGATTTAGGGTCTAGGAAAGTAACCCCATAACCCCACGGCACCGCGCTGGGTGGTGGAGATGGCTGTAAAAGAGAGGGCCATTCCCAGGGCTGCTGTGCTTAACACACTCCTTGCTCGGGAAATTATTATGCCTCACCAAGTGTGGATGTGGGCACACAAATCACTGGGATTGGATTTGCAAACCCTCACCAGGTGAGGTAAGCTCTAAAGCTTTTAAAATGAGAAACCTGAGCCATGTAAAATCTTCTCAAAAGACCTATTTTTAAAGTATTTCCTATAAATTAATATTTTAACTCAGGAACTGCTTATGTGAGAATTATTTCTTATCTCAAGGCCCTTCAGCATGTCCGAATGGACAAATCCCTTTTGTCAGCTGAGCTCCATTACTCTATTCTCAATGAACGCCTCTGGGATGGATATAATAGATATAATTTTTAACAGCATATCTAGTCTGCTAATAAAATGATGCCAAGCGCTGTCTGCACAGAGATTAAATGCCAGTAGGACTCTCCAGCAAATTTTTGCTCCCGTTGCAGTGGATAACTTCCCAGTAGACTCAAATCATACTTTTTTTTTCTCATGCAGCCCTTCTTATTCCCTGGCAAGGAAATAGGCTGAATGGAAATGGAACCTGAATCCAGTTTCCTTTCTAACAGAAGTGCTCTGACCACAGACCCCAGGAGGAAGAGACTCCTTGGCCTTATTTACCAGCGGGTACAGCCTCTTTCGTACCTTAGTGCCTAGGAAGCCAAGGGAGCCCCAGATCAGCCACCAGGGCCACAGTCCTCATGTCCGAAGCCTTAAGCGACAGGCCAAGACTGGAGCATCTGAACTGATCCTCCCCAACTGCTATGTGACAGATTTAACTTCTCTGAATCCATCACCATATTCTTGATTTCAGGAGGGACTTGAATTTGATATGATCTGTTTTTAAACATTTGGATTATAAGAGCATACTACTGCTGTTCTTCCCAGCTTCTAACTCACAGGACTAGCACAGATCTAAGCTGGTTAAATGCCGCTCTGCTGCAGTATTACCAATTAAAGTTATTTGCTGGGGATGGGGTTTCTGCCAATCACCTCTATGTTGTCAGACCCAACACCCTTTAGATTACACGATGACTTATCCAAACACCTGAAAACTTTTTAGCCAAGGTCAAGGGCAGGAAGAGTTAGGAATTCTTCCCAATGTTGTGGCAAACAGCAGCAGCAATAACTTTGTGCTTCTCTCCCTCTACCTAACACATTTTAAGTGCATGAGGCACCCTACACTCTGTGCTAGCATTATATATGAGCAAGCTTTCCTCGGTGGGGCAAAAGGACCTTCTCCGGAGCTAAGTGCCTAGTTCAAGGCCAGGAGTCAAGCAGGGTGAGCGGCAGAGCTAAAACCTTTGAAGCTTCAAGTTTTGGTAGCTTCAAACCCAGTGCAGACACGCATATCAACCCAGCTAAGGGATCACTGCTATTTGCAGCCAGCTGTGATAAATTTTTAACATCCTGGGTCTACCAACAGCGGGAGACAAAGACTCATCTTCTCCCAGCGGAGATTATGCCTGTTCTGACATACTGGCCAGGACAAGCATTGCAATAATAGATGAAGATTTATGGAAACTAAAAACAGAGGCATTTTCACCCTCAGGGGATGTTCATATTTAATATTTTTTTCAAAATACTATTTAAAGGATATATATGCAGATGCAATGCGAGCTCTGTTATTAAACTGGGTCCTTGAATAGGAACTGTTTTTTTTTGAAGCTCCAGTTTACAGCACCACGTGTGTAAATTCTCACAGCTTTCTGTTGGGTTTGCAATGCAGACACCAGGCAAAGAAAAAAATACTATAAAATACACAACTGCTCTTATTTCTATGTTGCAGCAAAAGAAAGCTGCAAGTATGTGTGTTAATTACAGGCTAAAGAGCTATACAACTTTCTTCAGATCAACTTGAATCTTACATAATTGTTTTGAACAGATGATTATGTGTCTGCTGTTAAAGGAACTCAGTAAACGACATTATTATTTAGCAGTCAGCAAAGTAATTACATATTCACAGAAAGCTGCATGTGCTCTAAGAACGGAACCAACATGGCATCGGAGCAGTGACAGACAGTATGTACATATTTATATTACATTTCTGTCTGCATTAATGACAGAACTCAGGCTGCTTTGAATTTCAATCACCACTAGGAAAGTTTTACATTTCTTTAAGCTTTTCTGTATTTCACTAAAAATACTCCTCTTAATTTAAGGCCATTGTTTTTCAAGGGTAACAGAATTATAAGCTTTTTTCCTCTTCCAATTAAACGCAGCCTGAGTTACATAAGCCAGAAAGATACTTGTTTGAAAGGCATTTTTGTTCCGTTCAGATCACAACTGAAATAACCCCCAAAATTGTACAAGTGAATGTACAATTTCAATAAAAAGGAAGAAAAAAAACAAAATATATTTTCCAGGGGTTCCTTCCCTTGCATCCAGAAACCCTGATTTTGCAGAGTGAATTCTCCAATACCTACTCCCACAGTGTGCAGTGACTCCTCCGGTTATTTATATTTTTGCCCGTCCCCTTTCTGAAGGTATTTTTTGCACAGAACCAGTGCTGTGGTTTAGAACTAACTGCACTTCCTCCTCTGAGGTCCCGGACACCCGTAACAAATCTCCCACTCGTCCTACCCGTGAGGGAAGCACGCGAGTGTCCCATCCTTATATTGGGGTCTGCTCATGTAGAGCCAACTGCTTTTTACTGTGTAAATGAGCTGCTTTTAGCACTTCTGCTGCAGAGTTTTGCTTTGCAATCTAATGGCAGCCGGTTTTCCAGTGGGCCGGCAAGGAAAAACAACTCCACTGGCCACACTATTATTCGGAAGAAATACATGCCGTGCCCACCGGCCCTACAGACCACCTTCATTACCCAAGCTTTCATTTAGGCTTTTAATGCTGTATTTTTTAAACTGTCCACACAGACTAACCTCTAAGTTTTAAGCTCAGCCTTGTTACCCTGTCAGAGTAAAGATTAAACACAGGCTTTGGTTTAACTTCTTACATCTTCCTCTGGAGAAGAAAGAATTTTTTATGCGATGGATGCAGTTCACTGGAGAGGCTCCAAGGATGTCTTAACACAAGGACCAGAAGGATCTGCCCCAGAGATGCCAATGGAGACAGAAAGCCGGGAGCTAGAGGCATCCTTCCCTTTGCATGGAGCGGGCTAACGAACACACTCAGAGACGGGATCGGGTTTAATTGGGCCGGCACCGCGGACCCCTACCGTGTGAGGAAACCTGGGCTGGCACCGTGTCTGCTGCCAATAATGGGGCTCAGTCTAGGTGGAAAATTCCCCATGACGTTTCAGCACACGTTTGTGGAAGCCACGTACATTTTGCCCTACACACATTTTGCATGAGGGATTGATGCCTTTCCTCGGCTTCCCCACGCTCGCCACAGTTGGTAAAGGATCCTGCTGGGGAAGCAGAAGGGCCAGAGGAGCCAGAAGGGGCAGGAATGATCCAACAGGGAGGCATAAAAAGGCACAAGGATAATCTAAAATCTCTGAGCTGGAGGGGACTGAATTGTCCATGGAATACAGTACGTCTCAATCCCTTCGTACAGCTGCCAAGGCACAAAGATCAAAACAGCCCTCACAAAAGCAGCATTTTCACTGCTGTGAAAAATACACGTGCCCTGTCTCTGGGACTCTAGGAAATGCAGTATCAGATGAAAGCGCAAGGTTACAGGCAGCACTGAGGTGCCCACGGCAGATCCAGCACACTGACCTCTCGGGTTCAGAGCCAGAGCTCACATTTCCTCCAGCTTAGATAGATACCTCAAATCACAAATCCTCTTGCTGATACTTACTTGATCTTTCATCAGATCAGCTAACACTCTGCCACCTGGGTGAATTCCTGCTCCTTACAGGAGAAAAGAGCTCTGATTAGGGAACCGCTTTGGTTGCTTGGCTGATTCAAAACTCTTCCTCTCTGCTTTGCCTCACACCAAATGACGCAGGACGACGCAAGGCGGAGGACTAGCCCCAGTCTGCAGGCTAAGCATGAACTGCAAAAGCTGTTAAAAGAAATCTCAGGAGAGGCCGTAACCCGAAGTCAGGAGAAGCACGTGAAGACAGGCAGGCAGATCTCAGCTGGCCACACATTTTCAGAACACCAAGTGGCCAGTTAACAGGCAATGCAGGTTACACCAGGGAGAATATACAGATACACACACAGCTTCACCAATGCAGCAATGACTTATTTAAGTGCACCACTTTGTTCAGATTCCATCACCTCTAGCCAGCATGCGAATCCATGATCACATGTCTTACAGTGTAAGGAAACTCTCCCAAAAATCTTTACCTATTTTTTGCTCCCACTGAAAGCAGGTTTTTGACAGCAGGAAAGCTTCCTATCCTAATTCACTCAACAGCCTTCAAATTCCACAGGCAGCTGCAGGGTTTATTTTTCCCTTATTCTTCCCTTTACAAAACTCAGTACTGACAAACCGCACCCAGGCTGTCCTCATTCCCAAGCACTGCTCTGTTCAGGGTGCAGAGACCTATTCACCTGGTGTCCAAATAGGGGCAACAAAGCTAAGGGGTGAGTGTGTAAGGGGCGTTTTGCCTGTGTTGACTTGCTCCTGCTTTTCTCCTAAATCAATAGAAAAGTTCTCAGAAAAGCTTGTTGCAAAAGTGATGGATGTCACCATGTTAATTATTCCACCCATTACAAGGCACAGTATAAATCACTTTTTGTCTGGCGACTGTTGCCCAGAATTTGTAGAGCACAAAAGGCACTGCAGATCCACGATATGGCTCTGTTCTTCTCGCTGTATGAATATGAGATAAAGATGCGCTTATTTAATAAATAACATTTATTTTAATGTGACAGAGAGGGGCATAACTGAAGCGGTAGCATTTTTTGAATAGGTTTAATTACCATTATTATTTAGTGCAGGAGAACAAGATGGGGTTTATTTTAAACACAGATGTGAAAGCAGAATATGTTTTTTTGCCATTTATGCTTTATGGCCACAGCGCTACCACAGCCTGAAAAGCGGCTCTGGCACCCACCAGTCTCCCAGGAAAGCAGAGCAAGAGGTGAGGAAAGGCAGAGTGGGGAAAAAGTTGGATTCTCCAAGAGTTTCCACTTGTCTGAAAACCCACCCTTGCTCTGCAGAAGTCTGACACCACGGGACTCCTCGGGGTAGCGTTTAAACCTCACCAAGGTGGAGGGGATCTCAGGTTTGTTGGTGTTCTGCTGAACAAGGGGGGACGGCTGGCTGAGGGACGGGCTGTAGCCTCATGCTTAACCCCAGCCCCACGGAAATCAGTTAAGGCCCACGAACCCCCTCCGTTCAGGAGGGAGGAAGGTCAGAGCTGGAGCGGAGATTGGGAAGCGCAGGAGCTCCCAGAGCTCTTCCCTCCGCACGGAGCCAGGGCAGGAGAGGGGAGAGCACGAGGGGCCATGAGGAAGGTCCCGCGTGCAGCATCATCCCTACCCGTAGAGAAACGTGCGCACGGCGCCTGCTGCCCCGTTCCCCTGCCACCGTCACTCCAGGGGACTTCTCTACACAGGGCAGGGCATCAAACGAACAAAAACCAAATGAATTAATTATTTTGCTGTTAAGAAACAACAACTTCTTCCTGCTTCCTCTCATCTTGCCTTCTCTATAATAAACTGTTCAACATAAAATACACTTTTTACCTGTTAAATTCCTCATGAGCACATTAAATGCTTGGGGACTTCGCAACTGGCTTCAGTTTTAATGCTCTAAACTTGACTTGAACTTAGTCCTGGATGAAGGCCTTTGCTGTGACATGTTTGCAAAAATCTGACTGTGAAATGAAGCAGCAAAGTCATTTGAGGCAAGCCGACAGAATGATAATTTTCATTTTCATATGCAGCTGGAACTGCATATGTTTCTCCATAGCGTGGAACCAGGTACAGCTCGCACAGCTTGCTCTGTAGTGCAAAGCAAACCTAACAGTGCAAAGCAAACCTAACAGATCCAGGCTTTTCCAAGGAAATGGGAGCTCTTTGCCCACACTCCCTCATGTCTCCCCTACCTCTGCAGCCAGTGCCGCTGAGCAGCCGCTCTCCAGAATCGCTGGGCACCCCTGCAATGGACCCAAATCTCAACCTCACGCTGGCAGAAGGTGGCTGAGCATAACACAATTTATTTTAATATTTATAGAAGTCAGACAGCTCAATTCTGGCTTCCCCAACACAGGGAAGTGTGGCTGGGAAGGGCAGCTATCGCGGGCTCTCCTGCTCCAGCGAGTTTGGCTTTTGATGGTTTTCAGACTCATCGGGGTTTAGACAAAGTGCCACTGAATCAAGGATTACCCAAGGAGAAAAACAACTTCATTTACATATTTGCTTTTGCATCCTCAATTTGTGCTGCTGCCATCAGAGTCTAAAACAGAATCACCTTCAACTCTAAGTCAGCAAATATTCTTATTGCAGTTGCATGCTGCAGCCAATTTCTTGCAAACCATTTACTCTTTACTCCTGTGGTTATGTTTTAATCTTCTGCATTGCCCACATTGATGGTTGTAATTTTTCAGTTTTCTCTGCTGGGCAAACACCAGCCCTTGCTATGACGGTTGCGTGTAACAGGTTGCACCCTCCAGCCAAGTCAGTGACTTATAAACCTTCCCCTTTCAGCTGAAATTTCTCAGGCTTGATCAAAGGCCAGAGATTTTTTTTCAATTTTTGCCATTTTGGTTGTAAGAAAAAAAAAAATCTGAATATGTGTTCTCTTCCTCTTTTGAAGGTCAGAAGCTCAAAACCAAAGTCAGGTTTAGGAAAGGAAATTTTGAAAATATTCAGAGTCTACTGCCAACCTACCATGAGTTGGCAGTTGCTGGAAGCAGGACCAATTTTTTAAACCCACCTCTCTGTAAGGAGCAACTGGGAATTAAAGGTGGAGGCCTTGGTTAGTCTAAAGCAGCACCGTTTCTTGGATGCTGTTAACACCAGGCTGTGCTAAAACAGGAGAGTCCCAACACGCAGACACAGGAACCAGCTCCGCTCACGTTAGCTTTAATTGGAGTCAGGTCTAACGGGCACGGCTGGGTCACGGACCTCACACCTCGCGCTGCTCCCTTCTAAATGCAGATGTTCCTCCCCTCAGCTGCTGGGTTTGGACCATGCCCTTTATTTAGCAGATATAAGAACAATAAAGAGATTTTCTCCTAAATTAGGCACCTTGTCTTGAAAATACGGATCTGCATTTTCATTTCTTTTCCTTGTTTCCATAACGTAAACCCAGCAAGCTGTTACTCGCCAGTTTGCTACCAACCATGAAAGCAGAGAAACAAAAATGTCTCTGAATTAAAGCAGAATCAGAGCAGTACAAGTGCAGTAAGACAAAAAAAAAAAAAAAAAAAAAAAAAAAAAGCCCAATTGAAAGGACTGAAAGATGCCACAAGGTGACTATGTATGACTGATAACATTCTTGAAATATAGTAATTTTATCAACATGAGTGCTAATCTATTTTCCTTCTTCATCCAGAGAACTCCCATCAGAGGAACAGCTTGTAACATTTAGATGAAAATATATTCATTGCACAGTAGCATTTTTTAACCTAGACTTTATTATCAATTTTAAGAAATGTCATATTTTAGCAATACTCTTCCATCCCGCAGCTCGTCTCTTTTCAACCTTGAATACTTCAAAAGAAATCATAACAAGAGGGGTTGGACTTTTGTAATGTTAGGAAAAAAAAAATCACTATCACAGTGAAAACATGAGAACAATTCGGAATCAAAGCAAGGGGATGTCATCAAAGGTCCTGGGAGATGAATAGCCCCGGGAGGGAAAGGGGCTTTTTTTTTTTTTTTTTTCCAGTTTAACATTGAGAATGACTGTGAAGACGGAGCAGGGCCAGGCCGTGCAGGGAGGACGGAGGAGCTGCCCGGCCGCGGCAGAGCGGAGCCCGGGGCTGTCGCCCGGGAGCTCGGTGTGTTCTGGCTCCCTGACCGCCTGTCAGCGCAAATGGCCCCAATTACATCCAGCTGCACTGACACAGAGAGAACTCAAGGCTGCGAGAAGAAATATTGCAATAAACATTTGACTTACTGCAGGCAGGAGGACGGCAAGTTTTACTCTTGCTTCTTCCTCCCTCTGACATTTTAAAATGTCGAGCTGGTGTCCACGCTGGCGCCTCCTTCCCCGCCCTGTCTGCAAGGGCGGGTTACGGGGTCCCTGCACAGGTGGAAATAGAGCAGCGCTGGGAACTTTTACAGTGAGAAAAACGTGACCACAAAGTTGGATTAATGGCACAGCTACAAACAATTCCAGTGTGGGTACCTCAAGGAGCTAAAACTCTCACGGGAGAGACCTGTGCCAGGCGGGTGCCAGGCCAAGCTGGGAGCATGGAGCTCCGCACCACGAGAACCTGCTCACTTTGCTGGTGACACCATCACGGCATCAGGTGACACCGGGACTTGCACAGGTGCCCACAGACAGCAGAGCCGAGGGGGTGTCAGGGAGCCTCAGCTCCTGGCCCTGAAGGCCGAGGAGCCCCTCGTCCTCAGCCACAAAGCCCTTTTCTTACACCGCAGAAAAGCTGCTGCAGCAGCGCAGTATTTGAACTCCGCAAAGTCCTTATTAAATGTGACAGCAACAGCTGTAGCAGCTACAACACTGGCAGAACAAGAAGAGAAATTAAAGCCCTTTCGAGGGCTAGAGAAAGGAAACAGGCACAATTTTAAATATTAAAACGAGGTCTGGGCTGATGGAGAATATGGATATGGTGGCAGGTAGCCAGAGCTCTCGGAGATGCTGAAAGCCATTGCTCTGAACCTCCCACAACTTAATGAGAATGAACTGTCTTTAATTCTTTCCATCAAATATCTTCTGCATTAAACTAATACATGCAATTCCCGCTCGTCCTCCTCAGCGTACGATGGGTCACATTAATCTCTCCCCCACATCATGCGATCCAGTGGAAAAAAAGCCTCAATATCTGCTTATGAAACACACAATTCTAGTAGTGATGATGCCATGCATTATTCATGTTCAGCAAGTGCAGAGAGACCAGAATTTAGAATAAATCCCCAGAAAGGGTATTTTCCCCGCGGTAGGAGTGTACAACACGCACATTTCTGCCGTGTCTCCCCTGCTTTTGCAGACTGACTGCGTTGATGACGCTCCTTGGGGACATGGGTTGAAACATCCCCACGTCACTATCCCGCCACAGGCACGTGAGCATATTCCATACCAACCTCAGTTGCCCTATAGGGGAAGGCTCTAGCACGCAAGAACAAATCCACTTTGATAAGTCTGCCCAAACAGCCCCAAGTGAAGTAGCTTCAGTACCTAAGTAAATGACAGCCTGTATGAAGGCGTTGAGGACAAGACCCTAACAGACGTGGTGGCTGCTGGAGGCGTCAGCACTACCGCACTGGCACCGCCTGGACACGCCACCTCTCGGCACTGACTGTGGAGACCACCGCAGAAAGGCTAAAGTTTGCCCTGGGGAGGAATATTTGCTATTAAAGAAGGAAAAAAGAAGTGTCTCATGGGAGGAAAATGCTAAAATCCCCCTTCAACAAAACCTGTGAATATGGGGGGAGACTCACGTTTCTTCTCTGATATTTAGGTTGCATTTCCACCAGTTTCACACCGACTTCTACAGCAGCCAAGGGCCCTGCTCTGCGCCCTGCAGCCCCTCCTCTCGCACTGCAGTCAATGCCTTATGGAAAACCTACAGATCGAGCACCTCTCATTCCTATGGTACTTACAACTAAGCAGCTTGCATTCCTGCACTATCTTGTGCTCCAAGAGAAATACGATTGAAATGACATCTCTAAATCAGATCACTGTGCACTGTGCATGCACTGTGCATGCACACACGCAGATGACAATATTCCCCTTAAAAGCATCTGCCTCGATGCAGTTGCTGGGGCCATTAGAGGTCGCAGAGCTGTCAGCGTCCTGGCAGAGCCACTCTCCTCTTGTTCCAGATGTCCCTCTTTTCCAATTCAGGAAGAAAAACAAGCACACTAGTGTATTCCAGAGGAGTCGTAAGGGCACACACAGCTTATGGCAAATCAGAGCCTTCCCTGCCAAAAACTAGAGCCAGTCGTGGTTCAGCATGGGGCGACTCCACTACCCACAACCGGACTGCTAATGTGATATGTACTCTGTGCACACCAAAAGCCATCTGGTGTTCGAATCCAGTCTTCTTTTGATATGCCCAAAGGCCTTTAATCATCCCAAGCCATTATGAAATTATTTTAGATCAAGTCCTGGCAGACGTGTATCCACACTACAGACTATCGACACAAGTGGCACCAGCCAAAATGAAAAAAGTCAGAGCGCCCACAGGACAAACTGCCTTTTAGTAGCGGAAATAGTACTATAGTGCAGAGTCTGGCTCTACCAGAACGAACTAGAGAAGAAAACAACCCAAAGCTGCCTTGCAAATGCACAACCATCTTGTTTATTAATCTTACTGTTTAATCTTTTTGGTTTGCAAATCCATGTCCTATATTTCCTGCACTCTCTTGGAGTACTGCAGCCCATAGGGCTTGTCATAAACAATACCTTAGAGAGCTTTTCATTTTAAGCCAATGAAAAAGATGAAAAGTTAAATCACTTACCATTCCCTTCCCACTGGCTACACATGGATTTTATTTACTGAAACATGCTTGCACTGCAAAACCACTCAGCACATACAGTAAATAAACCAGTACATGAAAGTCTAATGTAACCCTACTAGCTACCTATCTTTTGAATTAAAGTGGAGTTATAAACACCTACAGAGAAATTTAGTTGAACACTTATTTTTCTCCTGCTTACAAGAGGTCAATCAATACAATCAAAGACAAAAAAATAGCTTGGCTGGTCCTGAGAAAAATTCTGAATACGTCCTCCATCCTGCACGGTACTAAAGAGAGGAGGGCACTTAAAACTCCAAACAGGTTTTTGTGCATCCTTTCAACTTAAAAATTGCAAGGCACAGAACAAACATGGGTAAGTTATTAGCTTCAGTCTTCTGGTGAACATCATCCAAGTAACATCAGAGCCTGCAGCAGTACCACCACTGTCAGATCCCATAAGCTAAACAGGGTCACGCCAAACAGGCACTTGAATAAGACACCTTTGAGGATCATTAAGTGCAGCAAGAAATAGTGCTGACAATTCGGCAGTGAGCTCTGTGCAGTCCCCAACACGACTTTCCAGCTCCGACGTTCAGCCACAAGCGCTCCTGCTGCAGCACAAACCAGCTCCGGAAGCCTTCGGCATCACGCCAGGAAAACTAACCCTCATCCCCAGCTCGCGCTGTGGTTCACCTCCTAAAATTTCTCCAGTTATTTCAGAGGCAGGAGATACACTTTGCTTCCTCTCCTCATGCCTCTGTTATGAGGCAAAACATTATTCAAGGTTTGCAGAGTTTCTCTGGGAGGGCAGAAGGCTGAATTTTAGTGGGTGAAGCAATCTGTCCACTCGCAGGCATTTATTTTACCATTAGCAACGTGGTTTCAGGGGCAGTGCTACTTCCATGCCTGTGCATCTATCCGTCTATCTATTATTAATAAAGAAGAATGAGCATCCAGCCTACATTTTCATGATAAAGGAAGCCTCTTTTATATAGGAAATGAAAATGTAGAAGTTTATTTCAATGGCTGTGCTTTACCTCACAAAAGCCACAAAAAAAGCCACAATCTTATCATTTACACTAAATCACCTCTGCTACTGAAAGCACAATACGCGGTGAGAGGGAACCTGCAGCTCAGCAGCTCCCAGAATGAAAGGCAGTTCGTAGAGGGGGAGCTCAGAGCTGACATTTACAGCCTATAGCAAATGATTCAACAAGCTACAGTTGCTGTGCACAATGACAGATCACTGGATAAATGAGCAACCGATAGCAAGTGTGGAAATCTGGGCTGTCCACATCAATAAATTAGACAATACCGAATAATCAATGCTACAAACTGCCAGCTGCTGATTTAAGGCTGAAGGAAAAAAACAGATGATGTTCCGGAACATGACAGAGAACCGGGGGGCATCACAGGTCAATAAACACTAACGGTATTTGCCATTCTAATCACTTTGCATGTTCATGAGATGGGAAGGCAGTTTGTGAAGCTGTAAGCAAAGCGCCAAGAGAACTGACACTATATATAATTCATAGACTGCAGCATATTGCTACATTTCTCATTGCCCCTAAAACCTGTATCTTACTGTAATTTCTCCAGGAAATACGGATGTAATACTTAATACTTATCTTCCAAACTCATTTTTCACCAGTCCCTACATTAACAAGTCTCTCTGGTGAACGGGAAAGTCATCGATCTGCATCACTGGGGAGCCGAGAACACAAGCGCTTGACCCTGGGGGTTCCTTGGGACGGTTCCGCCTCAGCCATGCAGCTCGCACGGCTCCCGGAGCGGCCGCACAGGCCTGGGGCATCATTCACGCATGGGGATCCACAGCTTGCGGATCCACAAGGTGCTCCTGAGGCCTGTGAGCACAGCCCATCTACCTGTGCTGGGTGAAAAGGAGGGCTGAAACACCGAGCACAACTGCCGCATCATGGCACCCAGGTAAACTGGCACCCTCAACATGCCCCTGCCTGGCCCTCGCACGGGTTGACCTGCTGGCTCTTCACAGACACGGAAATCTCTGTCTCCCTGGACTCGGCGTGCTCCAATACAGGACACTGGGAACGAAGCAGGGAATTTGCTCTATTTCCAAACGTGGCCACCAGAAGCCAAAGGCCGCGTTGCTCTCCCTGGATCACGCGAGGTTCGCCCAAGATCGCTGCAAGCCCAAGGGCGCGGAGGGACCAGGCGACTACCGGAGAGGGCCACGAGGCCGCTCACTGCCGCGGTAGGATATGTAACTCACTGGAGCTGCGAGAGAAATTGCTCTAAGAAACACCTAATATTTACAAAACAGGGACCCTAATAAATACTAATACAAACCACATAAAATACATATCACAGGAAAACTCTAATTTTTGGCGCTTCCTATGCGTTGCCTTAAATAGACCGCTATTTCTGCAGTGGTTTGAGAAGCCAGCTGTGAAATTAATTTCCTGGTCTTTTAGTACCATACTTGTCAGCACTCGACCCATTTCTGACTTGGGTTCTGTCACAAAAAGGAAGGCTCCCTTTCAAAAATCAGAATACTATGAGATATAATGCATCATTTACATAAAAGCATAGCAGAGAAATGCTGAAAGCAGAATCTCCCACTAATGTTCTAATGGGAAATAAGCTTCCTTGTAGAAGTTCTTAGTATAGAATTTCTCAGTAAAAGCATAATTTGAGGAGGTACTTTTCTGTTCTTTTGCATTTAAAGAAAAAGCAATTCTCTGATCCTGCATGAGGACACTGCAAACAGGGAGAAGGGATGAAGCTTTGCTATCAGTTACAACAGCAAGAATATGTTATATATTTTAACACGGCAACATAACAAGGAAACAAGGAGGATTTTCTGCTCACAAAGATAATTTCTGACATTTCTTCCAGAAGTCCAGAATTTCTATAATTTTAACTTACTCACTTGAAGGATTCTCTTCTAAATTAAAAAAAAAAAAGTGTTTGCTTTTGACATTTATAATAGCTGTTGTCACGAGCAAATTGTTTTTCTCTTCTCTTTTTGTTTTTGTAAATAGTTTTCCCACAACCATATGTTTCTCTGGAATGCATTTTTTTCTTTCTTTTGGATTAAGGATTGGTAAAAGTTCTTCATACAAGAAAATGCTAAAAGGCCTTTTTCTGGCAGGAAAGCAGCTATAAAGGCAGCCCGCTGGCCCATGGCCCGTATTAGCCCTGTGGATCATGTGGGTTCATCCTAACACGTGGGTCTCGCAGAGCTCGCACGAAGGGGACCAGAGCCTAGGCCAAGCATGTGGGGTCAAAGCTCTGCCACGCAGTTACTCAGGATGCATTTTGCACGGTGATTTGCCATCTGCATTACTGGAGAGGGCAGGGAGTTGGGGCAGCAGGATGAAAATAGCTTGATGAGCACAAAATTGGGCTGGCAGCAGCAAGCGGCAGCGAGCCCTGCCTGTGCTCCGCGGCTCCGGTGAGGGTATGGAGCACGCATGAGGGGTCTGCGGCTGGAAACGGCCCTTTTCCTGCCCAGGATGGGCTGCACCTCGAGCACGGCCAGGGCAAGACTGGAGGTGGGTCCCGTGCTACACTCTGGTGCCAGTCCCACAGTTCCAGTGAGCGGTTCTTGTGCCGGGAGGGGATTTGGGAAGGAAGCTGCGAGCCCAGCGCTGAGGATGCCATCAGCCCTTGTGAACCCACGGCGAGGAACGTTTTCCAAGTGGGGATGTGCAGCTAAAAAAAAAACCTTCTCTAGGAGGAGGAGTTCAGCGGCTGTTTCCAGGAACAGTGAAGCAGCTCTAAATGGAGCAAATTCTTCCCATCCTCACAAGCAAAGCCTGCAGGACGGGGTCGCTCCCACCATGTTCACTTCACCAATTTTTACCTGGAGGTGATTTTCAGTCTGTTTCATCAGGAAAATCCAGAGGCTGCTTTAGGCGCTCTTTGAAATATTTTATGCTTTATTTGAGCCAACAAGCACTCTGACCCACGTTTCAAAATATAAATAAATACAAGAGAAGGAAGCTAGCAGGGCTTGTCAGTTCCACAGGTCAAAGACTGCAGTGAAAATACTCCTGCAAATCCTAGGGATTATGAGAGGTGGTTAGTATTGATCAGGAACTACAGTCTGCATTTGGTTAAATTCTGGCATTTTGAGAGAAATTTCCTGTGAAATATCAATTCTTAAACTTTTTGGAATAGAAACTACTGAAACATCCAACACAAGAATTCAGAAATACCCTAGCAACAGACCAGATTAGCTGTACGCATCATTAAAAATCATATAGTCACAACTCAGGTGAAAACCTATCAGCTCACCAAGCAGCAGTGGCCTGCCAATCAGAACAGAATGAAATAGGAAAGAAAGAATGGTGCAATAGGATCTTTCATGTTAAAATCATTAATCTGAAACCAAGACATTTCTACACAATATTCTAATTAACACGTTACTGCCTTACTGATGGCAAAATGCTGCCAACAACAGCAATTTCCTCCAACTCCCAAAGAAAAAGCCCTGGAGCTTACACCAGCAAGCAACAAGTGAGAGCTGCCCATGGCTTCTCATTCTCTCTTCTTTAACAAAGAGAATCACATGTCCCTCAATAAGGAAACCAAGATTGCCACAGTATGCTGTTGTAATCCATGTCCAGAATGTCTGTCTCTCATGGCCTTTTAACATTTTTTTTTTAATGTATGCCCAGTTCCCATCTGCACAACAATATTCAGAGCTCAGCGACCTTTTGGAGCCAAACTGCTTTTTTTGGGTAAGTAACTACGTAAGCAACACTGAAGCGATGAATAAATTCATCGCAGATTCACTAAACTGCCTGTGCCAAAAGAATAATGCTCTGGGGGTAGAACCAGGATTACCAGGATTTTTCAACAAATAACAATCCTTGTATTTTTACATTTACATGAAGAGTAAAACTCTTACAGTAGCTTGTATTCCAAGTGAGATGTTTTTGCCCAGTTCGAATAGACTTTTAATTTTACTTAACAGCTTTTGCTGTTGTTACTTTGACAGCCGAAATTGTCAACATGTCACTGGTCTGACTGTAGAGATCACCCTACTGATTGCAGACTGACCTGGCTCAGAGCTCACAGACAGACAACTGCAGTGCAGGTGTAAATTTGTCACCAACCAGCAGCAACTTAGTACCTGCCAATGCGTCACTGGCCCCTGGGTATGCCAGTCATGTGAAGCAGCAGAGCCAGCTCACCGTGGGTTAAAAATGTGCAGAAAAACAGCTACCAAAAAGCAACAGAATTGCTGTGAGTTCATACCCTCAGTCGCTCTGTGATAGCTTCTCTCCGCGTCTGTACCTTGAGCTGCTGGAAACGATGACTAATTGCTTGCATTTTTAAATCCAATTCGTCCCCTTGGTGCAACAATAGCAAATCACCATCAATTGCTTGTGCTCATAAAAGGGTCCCAAATACGCAAACAAAACCTAGGAGTAACAGCGGGTGTAATTTGAAAAGTGGGCAGAGTAATGAGATTTGAAAGAATTTAATTGAAAAACTACAAGCAAATCGTGAATTCAAGCAGAATCATTTGATTCACGTATCCATGTGGAATAATTTGTCATTTACGATGGTCAAAACAAATATTGCTGTATAAATGACTTTTGGAAACAGTCAGGCATTTTAGCAGTCTGTAAGAAGAATATGATGGAGATGAAGACAGAGTGGGGTTGAAGGCAACTCAGAGGACAGGGCGGCTGGATAGAGCGGCCCAGTAATTCCCGGGTGTCACTTCAATTCATCACTAGCACTTTAGAAAGTCAGCCGGATGGCTCCCTTCTGCTGTCAACCTGGAAAATAACTCCTTGGTTCAAGTTCACAAATCATTTCCTTGCATGGGGAGCAGCAAGGGCAAGGTGAAATCTCCCACTAACAGAGCTATCCATGGAAAAGCACCTTGCCATGAATGGCCCATCCAAGGAGCCCATGCATGCCTGGCACAGGAGGGATCATCCCTTGCGGAGGGGGCTGCTCTGTCCTTCCCCAGCTCCTATTACCCCTTGGGAGACACCATGTTCCCTGCTGTGCTGAAATGACACCGTGCCAGGTACTGGGCTACGAAGGGATGACATTTCCGTGTGAGATGACAAGGCCACATCTTCCCTTTCCACATTGTTATAAGCTTCTCTCTATATTTACACACTGATAAACAGGAAACATACTGGAGCAACAGGCGAATGCAACAGGTATTTTTCTCAATTGCACCTTTCCCTCCCAAAAGCTATTGAAACATTGCTATATATCAGAGAGAAATAGGTAGCTGACAGTTGGCAAAGGCAGGAGGTAGCCTAAATTGCCTTTCAAAAAAATATTATCTTTTATAGTATTTTTTTTTTTACCTGAATAGTGTACTTGTGCATTAAAAAAAATCGGAATTTAACAATATTAAAAAATTGATATTCATGAAGATCTTTAAATTTATGTTAGCATGTTCTTATAAAGTATTTGAGTATACTTTAATGTGCACTCTAATTAAACACAGAGAGTACTTGTTAGATTTTTAGGTTTTGGAAGCTCTGGAGATTAGAGATAGAATGAGATCATATGTGCAAAGTTCATTTTTTTGTCCACAACAAAGTCGCCAAGGAGCAAAGCAAAAATGCATAATTTTCTTATAGAGACTCAGAGAGTTACATGTTACTTGATAAAAGATAATGTTGTTGTCATGTTTCTGCGGTGAAACAGTCTGACAAGACTTGTTTCACATCTGTCTGCATAATATAGCAAAACCGCAAAGAACTGGTGACGAAAAAAGTGTTTTGCTGACAATTTATTGGCACTAAATGCACCCAAATACCAAGATTTAGACATGGTTTACTGGTGTTTTCAAAAAATAACGTAGCTCAGGATTTTATCCCTTTAAATATTTTGTGTCAAAATATTTTGAATATTTTTTATATTGTGAGCTGTTTCCTTACAACCCCCAAAGGGCTATAACCTCGGGAACCCGTTATCACCCTGCTTGATGGCTCCCATCCCTTAACCATCTTAGCCATAAGATGACCTTGCCAGCCCCATACAGCACTCCATGTCTAACTAGTGCTTTCTACAAATTATTTGTGCCCTGCTCAGCTATTAGTACAACCCAGATCCCTTTTGCTCTCTTAACCACAGCCAGACACTGTTAATGGCTTTGGGTTTCCATTTACTACCCCAGATTATCTCAT
>VWPW01030203.1:0-61416 GCA_013389825.1 Crypturellus undulatus | reverse complement strand
CCGCCGCCGCCAGCGGAGCCGCCGCCGGGAACTTTCTGCTGCCGCTGCTGCTGCTGCTGCGAGCCGGGGCGCCCGCGGGCCCCTCGCTGCCGGGCGGAGGCTCCTACGGGAGCGGTGGAGGGTGCCCGGGTGCTCCGCGGGCCGCGCTGCACCCCCGGCCTCGGCTTTGCCGCCTGCGCCGAGTCCCGCTTGTCGGCAGAGCTGCCGAGCTCCGAGCTTTGCTCCGAGCTGCTTGGAGGTCTCTAGCGACGGCGCTGCCGTTTCCCGCTGGGCAGGATGCTGCGGCTCATCCCCGAGGCGGGAGGCAGAGGCTCCATCCTCATCCCGGCCTGTTTGCGGGGCCGGGAGGTTGGCCGGGCCGCGCTCCGGCAGGAGCGATGCTGCGTTGGCGAGCGGTCCATCAGCTGCCCGAGGGGGATGGCCGCAGGGAGGCTGCGCCGCAGCGGGGCCCTGCGTGTGCCCTGCCTGACGCTCCTGCCCGTTGGAGTCCCCGGGGCTACCTGTGAAAAATGTGCCCAAGTTTTCAGACACGTTTGTCAGGGCCCCTCACCCTTCGCATCCCTCCCGCTCCGACCCTAGGGAAGCGCCTCAGCAGAGCAGCCCACAGTGAAAAAAGCAATTTGTTATTGGTTTAATTANCTGCGTTGGCGAGCGGTCCATCAGCTGCCCGCGGGGGATGGCCGTAGGGAGGCTGCGCCGCAGCGGGGCCCTGCGTGTGCCCTGCCTGACGCTCCTGCCCGTTGGAGTCCCCGGGGCTACCTGTGAAAAATGTGCCCAAGTTTTCAGACACGTTTGTCAGGGCCCCTCACCCTTCGCATCCCTCCCGCTCCGACCCTAGGGAAGCGCCTCAGCAGAGCAGCACGTGTTGCCACAGCGAAAAAAAGCAGTTTGTTACTAGTTTAATTAATCAACATTGTATTTACGGCCTCTCTTTGACATTCTGATTGCTCGTCTGTGCAGAATAGAACTCCCCAATGAGTCTTCTCTGCTCCGAGCTCCTTCTCAACGTGTTAAGTAACACTGGGAGGTTCTCGCAGACCTGGAGACTTTTATCTGGGGCACCCCGAGTTCCAGCAGGTCCATTCGAGCCCGCTTGATCCAGAGGCATGAAGCTCGTACGTGCACAGCGAGGCCCTGCGTGTCCATGCGGCTGCTGCCGCCTGCAGAGGCTCTTTGGAAACGTCCCCCGTGTCCTGGGGTCTTCCTGTAAGGCCTCCCGGCCTTCCTTCCTCCTCTTTTTTCCCAAACCGAACATCCTGCCGGATGGACCATTGAGAGAAGGGATATTTCCTCGCTGTCCGCAAAGCAGATCTGCGGCGCACGCTATATCCACGTGGAATGTGCTTATTGACCTCAGCTCGATGGCCTTGGGTGACCGTGGGCTCCAGGCTGGACTCACGCTGCCTGTTTGGTACCTCTTCCTTGGGAACAGGAGCACCCAGGAATGGCACTAACTGCTCCCCAGGTGCAGGAGCGATCCCGTCCCTACGGAGCGTGGAGGTGATGGCATCCAGCCAGCTCGGTTGCCATCACCCCTTTTCTTCAGCCACGTTTCTCATGGATTTTGCCAAGCCGGATGGCACCGTCTGAGCACAGGGAGCTGGCGAGCGTGAGGCCCGCGGGATGCTTTTGTGGGAGCTGTTTACCCGGCCATCAACGCGCTGCTCCATGGAGCATTCCTGGGAGGCTCCCAGCTCCTGCTTGGATCCCACGGCTCACATCCAACCCAGACGGATTTTCTTGCCCTGACATCTCTGCCCTCTGCAATTCACTCACCTTGCCCTGGTGTCCTGCAGCCCTGCGATGCCCTGAGTACTCCTGACGCAAACATTAACGATCAATACCGTGCAATTTGGACAAAAGCACATTTTAGGTGCAAGAACTAGGAGACAACAAGTGAGAGAGAATCCTCCTGAGCTCAGGGAATCACTGAATAACATTTTCCCGAGCTGTAACTGGTTGCTGCCCTGGGGTGGCCACACAAAGTTAGTTAAGCAGATGGGAGAAAAAAAATAGAAAACTAGAAAGCTGGTTTTCTGGAGAACTAGAAAACTAGAAACTCTAGTTTTCCTCTAGAAAACTAGAGGAAGGAAACTAGAAGCGTTTCCTTCCCTCGCTTAGACAGAAGGTTGATCTCGGTGTGTTCCTCATCCAAAACTCACCACAAACAGCACCTGGGATGTGTTGCAGAGTGTATCAGAAAGGTTCTAGGTCAGCCAATTCCTAGACTGGTTCTAGTTCGGAAGATCCCTAGAAAGATTCCGGATCCAAACTTCTTAGACAGCAACAAGATTGTTGGAAAGTTAAAAATGACTCCCCTGGAATAAGTTGCCTTGAACAGCACATAGGAAATGTTCCAACATGCATATTTAAACCTGGGGCACAGATTCCTTCATGATTAATGTAAAAGAAAATGGTATTCAGATTCCTCTCGTTTATATCAGACATTTTTTTTCTGTTAATGTGAGTCCTGTAGGAAACTTTTAAGTGCTGGGGGGGAGTCACCGGCCCGATTCCTAGCGGTAATAAATCAATCCTGTTCTATTTTGAGCCCAGAAAGGTAGGCCAGGTCCTAACACTGGTGCATATGACTCACTCCCTGTCTGTTCAGACACCCAGTAGTAGGGCGTTCTGTATGGCAACCGCTCGGGAAATAAATCTTTTGTCCCCCCTCTAAAATAGCAGACACAGTTATCTCAGCAACAGCTATTTATATACCACGAGGCTAAGCAGCTAAATGTTTCTTTCATCTCTGTGTCCTTCCATGTAGCAAGAAAAGCGGCAGAATAAAAGCTCACGCTGCTTCCTTACCCCGAGCGAGCAGGGAGCACGGGCAGAACCCTCCACCTTTTCACACTGGAGCTTTGTGCCAGCGTTTCCATGGGCTCCGTAGCCTATACGGGCTGCTGAGGTCGGGGAAAGGCTGCTCATCCCGGTGGCGACGAAGCCAAGGATGGTCCGGACACAAGGATGGGGCTAGTGCAGGGACCATGCAGGTGTTGGACCCTGTCGGAGGGTCTTTTGATGACGATTGAGGCTTCAGGCTCTGCCAGACCAAGCTGTGGTGGGTTAGACCATTCACTAAGAGGTTATTGCCCCCCTGGCAGCCTGGGTTTTGCCCTCGTATCTCACCTCGTTCACATTCTGTCACGCCAGTGGCCTGGTTGTGACCTGGCCCATGCAGGGGGGACATAGCTGGTTAAAATGGAGAAAAGTCTCCTTTGGGAGATGGCGCAGGAGGAATAACTTTACCGGTTGCTTTTGGTGACAGGCCCCCCTCGATCAACACAGTGTCAGTACGACAGCAAAGTAGATACAGACAAACAGACGAAGCAAAAGAGAAAGCTAAACTGCAGATAAAACCACCCTGGGTAGATGGATGAAATAACCTTACACACAAAATAGACCGTGATAGATAGAACGATGGAGAGAGAGAACTTCAGCCTTCTGCGGTTTATCTGCATTAAGTTCAGGCAATGTAGGTGGTTTAGGTTTTATTTGTTTGTTTCCCAGATTGCCTTAGGTGCTGGCAGAGAATTATTTTGCTGAAATTGCAGTCCATGGAAGGTCTGGGAAATCCATTGTCCCTGGGAAGAATGGAGAGAGTGTCATAAAATTCTGGAGAAGGTTGGCAACTTCTGAAACTCAAGAGTCCTGCAGGCAAAGCAGCCTGTGTTCCTTCTGGTAGCAAAAAGCCAGTTTTGGTTTCTCACAGCCAGAAGACAAGAAGCTAAGAGCAGCCTTGGGGAAATTACGGAAATTTGGTCCATTCAGCCTTCCTGCAACAGATGGCAAAGCAAAGAACAGTCGGAGCTGGTGGGCAGCATGGATGCGCTTCCTTTAAAAAGACCCAGGGATGAACGTTCCAGCAGTGCCCATCAGCAGTCGGCCCCGTTAATTCATTTATAAATACGGTACTGGCCTGGTTGTGACCTCTTTCCCTGGATCCTCCAAACATTCCCAACTTCCCCACTTCTTTTGCCAAGAATCTCGCTCCCTGCTCCTATAATGAGCCGCACAGCATGGGGTGGAACGAGCAGAATCCACGTTATTAATTGTCTGCAACAATTAGCCAGGATGCCTGGGCCTTCAGGCTCCTCGCTTACGTGGGGGAGCCAATTAGAGGCTCATCCATATTCATGGCAGCTCATCCCCACGCTGCGAGCGCGACGTCCCCGGGCCGTCTCCCCGGCTCCAGCTCCATCCGCACATCCAGCCCACCCCGAGCCGGGAAGCAGAAGTAGTTCCCTTTCCTTTCACGTTTCTCCGAAATCAAATATTTGCCGTGGCCATAATTACTGTGATGGGAACGCAGGATTAGCACATCCGACTCGCAGGAGCAGAACGGTCCCGGCCAACAAGAGGAGCCACAGAGGCCTTAGACCAGTCATAACCCTTGACACTAAGTGGTAAATAACACCTTGGGCTGCCTGTTGTTAGCTTAGGAGTACAAAATAATGTTAGAAACACACGTTATTTATCTGACACACTGGAGTGACTCCTCCTCAGCCATCACTGTCTGCTGTGGAAATAAATCCCTGTTCCGTGTTTAGGAAACAAAGCTATTTTTGTCACATAGGAACCCAGCTGGAGCTTCTGAAAGATTCTGATATCGCTAATGCTCGGTTTTGGGTTTTTTTGCACCCAAACAGCTCCGTGAAGGGCACAGCTGATTTTGTCTTTCCAGTCATTTTTCATCACCCTCTTCCCAGGCTGCTAAGAGGCTGGTCGCAATTTTCAAAAGCGACTTGTGATTTAGGCTCCTGCAGTTCCATTATGGACACATTTTATCAGTAAAAATCAATAGATAATGAAATCATGCTGGACGGTGTAAGCAGTAAAACAGTGACTGGGGGCTACATTTTTTTAAAGAAATGTAGAAAAATGTAGAAAGAAGACAACTTTTTAACAGAAGTAGCCTTATTGGACGGGTACCTGGCATGGGTAGCAGGCACATTCGCATCCTATGAGTCTTCACCCATGCCAGGGGCACGGTGCTGGCATGGCTGGAAGTGAAGTGCCTGTATTGAACACTACCCATCGCTCCTGATTGAAGCCAGCTCTGCCCATTAACTCGAAGAAAGTCCTTGTGCCTCGCAGCGATAAGAGACTGAAACCAGATCCCTCATGTTGAGGGACTGAGGAGGATGAATGAAGAGGGAAGCAGAGGCTGCAGCGCAGCCTTTTACCCTGGGCTCCCACGAACATTTTGCAGCTCCTGTAAGTGTGCCAGGACGTCAGATACTTTTCTGCTTTTAATGCACAAACCTGAGAGCTCCCGCGGGGCCTGGCAGGGACAGACGAGCGGATCGGGGGTTGCCCATGTCCTCAGCACTCCCTGCTTTGGTTAGAAACATCTCTCCTGGTGGTGACAACAGAGTGACTCAAATCTCCCATAGTAAATTCCAGATCCTGCTGATCTCTGTGTCCCAAAGTTACTGGCTGATTTTTTTTCCAAAGGTCCTAGCATGTTGCAATCTATGGCTAATAAGTGCATACATTTGCTCTCTCAACAACTTAATTTAAGCTCTTGGCTATGTGCTGCCTTTTTTCTTCCACTTTGTCTACTTTCTACTTCATATTTTTTCCCTTTTATTGTCGGGATTCTGCCTATTGCAAGAATTTTGCAGGAGGGAACATACACAGAGCAGTATTTGATGTCGTGCTTTCTGTTTAGAAGTTTGTTTCTCTTTCTTCTTCCATTGCATCAATATCAACAAGTTGATTCATAAGCAAAATAAATAAGGTCTATAAATGTGCTCTTTTCTTCTTTTCAAAGCACAAAACCCCAAGTTCTGGTTCCCACAGCAACTGTAACTCAACCTCAATGTGCACATACATTAAAGGCAGAGGAATTTCCACCCAAGGCAGCAAGTGAATACGCGTGACGGGGCTCCGTTACTGACAGGAGAAGGACGGTGCAAGTTGGAAATCCCAGAGACACGAAACATTTCAGCTCTGTCTGTGTCAAGATGTCAAAAGAGAAGAAGAAAGAGTGTTTCGGAGATCCTGATCTGTGTTGAGCCCCTTGGGCCAGCATGAGGGCAACAGATCCCCATGCAGCCCCCAATGGGGCAGGTGCCACGTGCTGGACCCTCGGCCTTGGCCCCTCCGGATCCTCTGGACTCTCTCCCTGGTCACCTAGGGAATGTTTCAAGCATGAACTGCATCCCTGGGGACCTGCCTAAGTTACTCTCGTCATTTGTACAATAGGATGAAGGAGCAACGTGTTCTCTTTTAATAAGGGCTTCAGCAAACAGAGCCCACCAGGTGCTGACGCTCCTTTGCGAGGCCTGAGAGCTGAGAACTAATTAGTCCCAAATTAGACTCCAGACAAACACACGGCAACGAAGCAGAGGAGACAGGAATGTGCCAAGCAGCTACACGGAGCAGCCCTTTCAAAAGGCAAATCACAAAGGAATCACAAAGGAATCACAAAGACATTGCCACTTCGGAGGGCCAGAGACACCTCCACAACCCCTGTTGGTGTTGACCTTGGACAGCAAGAGACAGGGAGAGGAGCACGGGAGAGAAAAAGGGTAAAAACAACCATCAGAAGAGGTTGTCCTGCCTCCTTTCCATGCAGGACGCAGGACCCCTTCTCAAAGGGAAAGGGTTTCGCCTTCTGTTCAGGCCTTTGGGATCTGCACAGTGGCTTTCAGCACCTTTCACTGTCATATTCCCTAGGGTCTCGTGTTCAATGGGCTTGAAGGCAGCGGGGTGGAGAATACAGCGGGATTTGCAGAACGTGCCCTGTGATGCGGGCAGACTGTGCACGATCCTGCAAGGCTCTGCCACAAGAGGAACCAAAGCATCTCACACAACTTTGGTTTTCACATTTCCCAGCTGTGCAGGGAGGTTCTGGGTGCTCCTGTCACCCCTGTTCAGCCTTCCCCAAGTCTCCCATCACGCAGCAGAGAGGAGACTCCCCTCACACACGCTCCTTTCAAGCCTTCAGAAGGGACAAATATATTAGCAGCCTGTTACAGGCCAGGGAGACATCCTGGCCTCTTATCAGTCTCTTAGTGGGATGCACAGAGCTGTGTCAATCAAAGGAACCCTTGAGTGGAGACAAGTTTTGCATTAACCAAAGCACTTACAGCCTGAGAGCGCCCTGCAAACAGCCCTCCGTGCTCCGCAGGAGCCATCGGGCAGTGTGAGGAGAGACTGTCCTGACAACTCAGCACCCGCAGGAGCTGATTCCCATTGGGAATCCACACGTGCACTACTCGGATACGGGGCTCGTCTTCTTGAAACCGTCATTCGCGGCTCCCTTTTGCCTCACCCTGCCTTCCAAAGCCTGCCAGTGACTTTTTCTGGAGGAAACATTTATGGCATGATAGTAATTATTATTAGCAAAGAGAGCACTTGTAGTATTACAGCAATTGTTATTAGCAAAGCACACATTTATATGATGAATGCCGTGGAGTGTGCATGCTTTATGCCTCTCGCTGAAGTCTGTATAATTGTCCTCTTGCAGCGACACAATTCTGGGCTGGACAGAATCGCTCTGTCACAGCCCGGTGACCCCACAGCGGATCTCGGCTAAGCTGCTCCGCATCCAAAGCGGTTCCAGCTCCATCCACACCGGCACCACCTTCAGCTCCCGAGCGCACTGGTGGCCCACAGGGAAGTCCCACTGCCTATCCTGGCATCAACAAGACCAAAATCAGCCTTGGATCCAATTCCTGCCATTCTGCAGGTCGGTCAGGCACCCAAAGTGCTTAGGTGCTTGGAAAATTTTGCTGGATGTGTATCTTTTTTCTGTGGGTAACTCTATACTTTTACACTTTTGCCCCAAACCAGACATACACAAGAATGTTATGGATTTTCCCGCTCTAGAGGAGTTATTAAGTTATTTATTAGCAATATCAAAAATCTATGAGATGTGAGATTAGGGAAATCCCAGTTCCAACGCTTTTCATTGCCCTTCCCGTTAGGATTTAACTAACCCATTAGAGCACAGCTCCCTCCTGCACAGCTCCTCCCTGGGGAAAGCAAGTTAAATGCAAATTGCTAAATCCCCCGAACGGTCCTGTCTTGTCCCAGCCGTTCCCCTGATGTAAAGCAGAGCTCCCAAGGCTGAATGCAACTGCACCATGAATCATGTTTATCATAAACAGGAAACAAAGGAGGAGGAGAACAAAGGAAAAGGGAAAGAGGAGAGAAAACAAGAAAGGAAAAGACAAACAGAAGAGTGAAAGGGAGGGATATAGATAGACCCATTAATTTCCCTCTGTTTGCTCTGGGATTTGAACAACAAGCTGCTATGTCTCTGGTTTATCTTGGTTCCTCAGCTGTGAAACGTGCTGTGTTCCAGCGTCTTCTGAGCTTTAGAGATTTGCCAGGGAGTTGGGAATGAAGCAAGAGGCTCCGCAAACAGAGATAGCGGCGGCAGCTTCATACATCACACTCAGAGGAAATTCATTCCTTTCAGCGCTGCCCATGGGTGAAATTACATTATATTCTCTTTGGATAATTGGATGTCATATACCACCCAACTTGTTCTAGGATGGCATTGCCTTCCCTATAGAGGCTGTTAGCAGCATCCCACGAGCGAGGAGACATGGCAAAAGTCCCATGGAGTGTGGAAAAAGAGGTAGGACACAGAGCTTGGCTCCAAGCAGTCCTGGTTCCAAACAAGACCTCTCTGGACCAGGCTAAGAGAGAAAAGAACACGTAGGAAGAGACAAAACATATGAAAGAAGAAAGAAATGAAGCAAATGAAGGGAGAAAAATCTAAAAGAGAAAGGGGTGAGAAAAGGAAGAGGAGAAGGTTTCAAAATGTGCTTTCTTTTTTCTGTGATCATGTCATTTAGGACATGAACGGCCCCAGCCTGGGCATCTCCTTTGGGTTTGGTGGGACTGGTGTGCAGGCTCTCATGATGGGTATTGGCAGTGGTCCTCAAGTCCCAGCTTCAGACAACAGCTCCTGCATCTGGGAGGGCTGCCTAACCGGAGGATTCAGTGAGGTCCCAACACAGGCACGGCCTCNCATGTAGGAAGAGACAAAACATATGAAAGAAGAAAGAAATGAAGCAAATGAAGGGAGAAAAATCTAAAAGAGAAAGGGGTGAGAAAAGGAAGAGGAGAAGGTTTCAAAATGTGCTTTCTTTTTTCTGTGATCATGTCATTTAGGACATGAACGGCCCCAGCCTGGGCATCTCCTTTGGGTTTGGTGGGACTGGTCAGGCTCTCATGATGGGTATTGGCAACGGTCCTCAAGTCCCAGCTTCAGACAGCAGCTCCTGCATCTGGGAGGGCTGCTTAACCGGAGGATTTAGCGAGGTCCCAACACAGCCACGGCCTCTGCTCCAGCTCGGGTGAGGACGGAGGTGTTGGGGTCTTCTAGCTAGGAACTCACTCATGAATGATGTGGACAGGTCTGGCCCGCTGTACCAGGGCAGATCACATAGTGGCTGCCTATTAACCCTGCAGAAACCCCTCATTTTTCCCTTGATATCTCTCCTGGAGGATTATAGCACTGCCTCACAGCTTTTTACATTTCCCATTACCTACTTTTTGCCCCGAATGCCCTCATTTTTCCCCTCATTGTCTCCTTTTCTCCAACTCCTCACTCCAGTTTGCTGATAGCTTTTTAACAGCACCGTTAGAGTTGTCAACACAAGCCAGGGGACAATCTCATGTGTCACATTGCCCCAGTGCAGCTCGGGAACCCCATCTGGCTCAGGAGAACTTATTTTATTGAAATAATCTCTCCTCCCTGCTAGTTATTGAATTGTCTTGGCTCAATGGCCTCGTTCAATATCAACTTTTCATGCTTAATAATTAGTGCTGAAGAAAAGAGCTTCGTTGAGTAAGTGTTTAATGTCACACATGATTAGGGGACGCAGAGATGACTCAACTAGGCAATTCAATTTGGGGCTGCAACTGCAACAATTAGAAACATGTTCTGTGCTATGAATATAGGCTGGGCATTGCCTGCAACATTATTTCTGGGGATTACGCCCCTCTCCCCCCTTGCATAGGCTTTTGATCTTCCTTCAAGGCCCAGAAACAGAAGTTAAAGCTGATTTTTCCATCTGAGTTGTGCTATTTGCCCATGCAACACCCTTGTTCAGAAATCTCTTTTTCTATCAGACGATTGCAACCATTGCTGCAGTTCTCCATTTAACTTCAGATCCTCACCAAGTTTGGAAGCAATTTCCAACCAAGCACAAACAGTCAAATTCCTAGTTTTCCTGAAGTCTTTAGATTTCAGTATGCCCAGGACTGGGCTCCAAACCACCAGCTCAATTTCTGACAAGAGCAGAAATGCAAAAAGCGACTTGCAGCAGTGAATCCTAGGCAAGCTGCAGATGCAAGTCCTCTTGCACACAGCTCTGTTTGCTTGTCTATCAACCACTACCTACCTACCTACTATCTACCCACTGCTATCAGTCCTTCCAAACAGGACATTTGTGCTCTGTGTTAATGACAGATGTAATTAATCTCCAAATGCTCTGTGTCAATATCCCTATTGCATGGATGGGGAAATTAGATGTAGATAAGAGACAGAACAGCAAATATATTTAGGTGTTAAGATGGGAGACAAGTACCTAATTATTTTTGGGACATCCTGAGTGATTTCCCTGCAGGAACTCTTAAGGTGAGTTCTCCCAGTTCTTGGAGAAGTGCCCTGACTAATCACCTATCCTTCCTCTGCGTAATTCCCTGGTTTCAAGCACTCTGCAGAATGCTGCGTTCTCTACACTCACGGTGCTTGAAGTCTGCCTTAAAATCATGTCCCACAAAAGTATTTTTTTCCCCTTTTAAAATTCACTAACACACCGATCTGTCACACCTTCATACACATCACACCCTGCTTTCAGGAGTGAGAACAAGAAAACTTGCTCAATGGAACCTCCCTTTCTCTCGCTCCTGCATCCGTCTCCTCACTGAGCCTTCTCCCCCACAGCCTCTTCAGTGCAGCCTTTTTAATAGGATTCGGGATGCATTTGATAGCAGCTGTCACCTCTTTACACCTGCATTCTGCTTTCCTCATAAATGAGCCCATCGATCCGCCTTCTGCAAGATGTATTTCATTTCCCTGGATCTTCTGATCTGCCTGTTCGTCCCAGAAGAAAGAGTGATGGGATGAGAAATGTGCTCCTTGGTTATAGTGATGTGTTATGGGCAGGAGATTGATTTGCTGTGATAGCCAGCAACCTTCTTAGCTGCAAACCCTGTAGGATCAGTCTGTACCAGGTGGATTCATGTTCTTACCTAAAGGATGTCTGTAAACGCAGCGCATCTTTCCCCATGCTGCAGCATAAAGCACTAGAAGTCCCTGGGCTCTGAGCTGGTACTTGGCTGCAGCAGGACAGAGCTCCATGCACAGGAGGGGATGATTCCCCTGCAACTTTTCAACACCTGGTTGTGAGAGAGAAGGTGTCTATCCTGCACATGCATGTTCTCTGTAACAAAATATCACTCTGGGCATTAATTTCAAGCTGGCTTGGATGGAGAAAAACTACCGAGTCACCTCCATGCCTGATCTGCTAAAGTAAATACACTATTTCCTGGGGCATCATGGAGAACTTCCATCTGACAAGTTGTTCTGTGCAGCTCTTCCAGGCTCGTGTGATCCCAGTTCAGGAGAGGCTGCCTGCATCCAAAAGGATGGTCGGACTCAGCCTTGGCTTCAGGGCTGCAAGAGGCAGCACTCCCAGAGAACACAACATCTAAATCAGGAGCCAGTGATGTCCATGTAAAATTATGGATCAGAGCCACAGGATGGTGCTCCTTATCCTGGGAGAAAAGTGGGGGTCATTGGGTGCACCAAAGCCCACAGCGTGACACTTGGAAAGTGAGTGACTGGACTCTAAGCCCTGGACATGATGGTTTTCACAGAGCAAGACTGTTCCCAAAGCCCAGGCGAAGGCCTGAGCAGAAGGGCCAGGGGATGGTCAGGTGTTATTGGAAGAGAAACGGCCCCTTCCATCGCCTGGAGTCCTCCGGTAGCAACCACAAAACAACCAGTCTGAGACACCGGGGAGCTCCCAGGAGAAACCTGGAGCCGAGGTGGTTCCCTCGGGGCAGTGTCAACCCATGGAGACTGCCCCAAGCAGAACCTCTCTAATTGGCTTCTCCGGTGTTTCTCGTGGGCAGCCCGGCTGTCAGTGACCCCAACGGGCTCTCCTAGGCTAGAAGAGATCTGGACAGNGGTTCCCTCGGGGCAGTGTCAACCAGTGGAGACTGCCCCAAGCAGAACCTCTCTAATTGGCTTCTCGGGTGTTTCTCATGGGCAGCCCTGCTGTCTGCATGACCCCAAGGCTAGAAGAGGTCTGGACAGTCAGTACCACCCTCCATCACCATTAATATCTCATTTTTAATTAAGCAATTGGGCATCTTTTGGTAATTTCCTCAGTCCCAGCGCTAGTAGAACACATCAGGGTTATTACAGATAAGCAAAGTGAGATCCATCTTCATAAGAATCCCAGGAGACTTTCCTAGGAAAAAAACTCCTGCTTTTTCAGCTACTCGAGGGTCCTTGGCCAGAACTTCAGCTAATCTGGGCCTTAAAAGGGATCATTTCAGGAGACTTCAGTCACCCTTTTCTTCTCCGCTTCCTTTCTTCCCCTGCATATTATTCATCTAGGATACGTACAGTAAAGCAAGATGGTTTCTTTTGCTTTCCTTCCTGCCAAACGGATCTTCAGAGACAGATACAGACAATAATTATGCATGTATGCAGGCACTAAAAAAAAAAATCGCTTGGAAGAATTAGGGACTTTATTTCATTATTTATTTGAGCGGTGAGAAACTTCTCTCGGATCAGACTGCGCTGCACGTGGCAATGAAACACAATTACCTATTCTTCTCCATCTCAGATGAGAACAAAGAATCTTGAAAGTCCTTAGAAGGTGAAGGAGAGGGAATTAAAACCAGATTCAGAATAAAAGGAGGAAAAGACCTCTGAAAGGAGTGGAGGCGCTCGGTGCTTATTTTGCTTATGAGATTTCCATTAAAATCAGACGTTATTTCTGAGACTTCCAGTCCCAGTAGAAGGTGAGGATTAAGGTGAAGGTTTGCTCCTAAATTTTTGTTCACTTTATGGGGAAAAGGAATAATGCCAAAAACACCTGGAATTTTATGTGCAAATAACTCAGGAATAAAAGGTAGTGTAATTACTAAGAATCCAGAGGGAAAAAATCCCTCTCTTTACAATAGAGAGTTTTAGTAATGCTAAAAGTTACAGCTTTTGAAAGAAACCCTTAGCCAGTGGCCAGCTTTATGGTGTTAAAAGTACCAGGATCACCTGCAGAACACTATGGGGCTGTGGATAATGAAATTAAGAAATAGCCAAAACCGTCTTGTTTTCACTTATAAGTGGATGTGTATTTTGCAGCTGGGAAGGTGATTCCCTATTGCAGCCTTAGCCCCTCTCCAAACTTTCCAGGAGTACCAGGGCTAGAGGAATGATGGAGGAGGATGATGCTGGTGGGAGCACATGATGGGATACAGGACGTGCGGCCACGGAGCTCCCTTCTGCTCAACTCCTGGGAAAGCTGCTCCTCCGAGGAAGCCGACCCTCTCCAATGTGCAAAGGCTGCTGTGTTTGCCAGTTTAAATTAACTAAACTGCAATCAAATGCAAAATGCAAAATGCAAAATACAAAATGCAAAATACAAAATACAAAATGCAAAATGCAAAATACAAAATACAAAATACAAGGGGAAGCAGCTCCCTGGGGTCAAGGAGGAATGTTCCCTGGTGCACCCGTCCTCATGCCATGAGATTCACCACCCGGGCACAGTGAATCTTTTCTGTTGCACTGGTGTCTGCAACAGAGCAGGAGGCAATATACACTTCCAGCCTGGTTTCCCATGGCAATTCCCAGGCACACGGGGCTGAACAACATCCATCCAGCAACAGCAGGTCACCGCATCTGAACTGAGAGTGCTGAAATATGGGGTCAGCAGAGAGTCCAGAGGTTTTCCAGGGATCCTGCACTCAGCCGGCAATTGCAGGTTAGTGTGTGATAGACTGAGAGGCCGCATCGAGGAGACAGTTAATAAAAGCAGGACTGCAAGAATCAATGTGTTCTGACACACCGGTGACAGATTGGTGAGAGGGACAGATTTAATATCCTAGCGTTATCCTTTTCCAGCCTAGGGGCCCTGGAATTGATTGAATAAATTAAAGCACTGCTGCGGATGACACTAGAGTTAAGGTCATATCATCACTTCCATCTTAACTCCCTATATTTTCTTTTTCATGGCTTGGCATGGGAAATGTATTTCTGTACTACAATTTGGCTAAGCACATCTTAGTTCCAGGGAAATTTTACTATTATAATTTTCAAGAAGAGGAAAAAAAATAGAGAATTAGAAAAAGGAGGGACTTATGTAAGGGTGAAATAAGTCATTCTGTTTATACGTCTTTGAATCTAAGAATAAACAGGCCATGTAGAGCCCTCCTAAAATTCTCGTGTGCTTCCATTTCATGGTCAATCTCTTTTTGTAAACAATGAGCAGAAATAAAGACATTGAAAAGATAAATGTATTGAAACTGCACAAAAAATAATGCAGTAGGCCAATCCATGTCTGTGCAACTTCACCTGCATGCAAAATTATTCATTCTTTTGTACTAAAAGCAGCTAAGGTAATTGCAGATGAACATTTTTCCACATTTATTTCTTATTATCTGCTGGCAAGTCTCTCTCAGACTCAGTCAACAGGATTTTTTGTCCCAACAGATCCAACTGCTTCAATAAAGCTATGGCAGAATTGGGCTTTTCCTGGAGTTTGTCTGCTCCCCTGTATTCCCAAGGCAGCTCTCACCTGCGGATGGAAGCGGATCTTGGACAATGCCCAAAATCTTCCTTACGGCACTAGGCGCTTTCAGCCAAGGGGTAATTCTGCCTCTCAGAAAGGCTGCTGAGTCGCTTATTAAATGAGATTTAAAGCTGCCCTGTATCGTTGCTGTGTTTATAGGCTGTGGCGCTTTCTGCAGCGCCTGTACCAGCCACCAGCGGACCCCTGGCATCTGCAGAGTGACACAAATGCCACCCAGGCATCTGCTAACGGGCAGCTGGTTACCAAATGAGGGCCAATAGCCCACGCTGCAGAGCTGGGCATTGCTCACAGTAAAGTTTGCACAGAGCAAACGGCTGCTGCCATGCGGGTTTTTGCACTAGCCCTTAGCATCACACCTCCAGGGAATAGCATGTCCTGCAACAGCAACAACAAACTGCCTCTCTCTTATTTTTGACTTCATTAAACTTGTGCACAAAGCTCCAGTGCAGATAGTGGAGCACTTAGCATATCCCTCATCATGCCAGTTACCCAACTGACCCCCTCTCCATCCTCTTTTAGCAGCTACAGGGCAGCAGGGAGCAGTTTCCACCTCCTCCCCTTGTGAAGAAGCTGTCGCTCAACAGCTTTGCACAGCCCGCGGTTTCACCAGACACCGCGGCAGGGAAATGTTCACCCTCCCCTGACTGGCAACTGCTGAAAAAACAGAAAAAAGCAAAACGGCTCCGGGTAGCTGCATCCCCAGATGCTCTGGGATATGTTTGCAAATGAAAACGGAGCACGTGAGGGCTGTTGTCTTCCATGGGAGCCACAGGGCTGAAGCCCCAAAGAGCTGCTTGGACGATGTTGAGACTTGGTGCTTCAAAATGAGAAAAACGTACACGCGCCAGCTGCGATCTGCATTCAGCTGAGCTACAAGGCAGAACAAGGCAGGGCGTTCAAAGCAGGAACCTCAGTGTGCCCCCCATCCCCACGCCAGCAAAACAACACGGGCTGCAGTCAAATCATCTGAGTCACCCCTGCGTTAATCGGAGTTTATAGCTGCACTTTATGGGGGTAAACACAGCGGTGATTCACACCCTCCGTGGGGACCTCGGTGACTCTGTGTGCCTGTATCTCAGTCCACAGGCTGTTTGCCCGTGAATTTGAATACAGATCGAACGTCAGCGCCGCTTTCCACAAATCAAGGCTTCTCGTTTAAAACATTGCACTTGCATGTTAAATAGAGACTAATTAGACGCTCCAAGGGAGGACAAAACTAATTTGACTAGAAGGATATGGAGAAAAACAAGGCAGTGCTGTGTCAGTATGGAAAATGCCTTTCACAGGGGCTGAAGTGGAAGCCGAATAGGACCCTGAGCTCCTGCTCCTAGGACTGGCTGAGTCCTTGGCCATCCTCTTGGCTCCACTGCTCCCCAGGACATCAATCACATCACACAAAAAGCCCGTCCAGGGCACCCTGGTGCAGGGAGACACAGATTTCACATCTGCTGCGACTGTATTTCTTGTTTTCTAAATCATCTGCCAGAGTGAGCGAACCAGCCCTGCTTCCCTAGCAGCATAAACGATGCATTTAATCTGCTATAACCCAGCTATCACCCCCCGAAAGATTACATACATTTTTGTAAATAACGGGAACCCGATGAAATTTTATGATGGGTTTCTCTGAATAAAATGGAGCGCAGCTGGCCCAAGTAATCTTTGGAGGATACTCTGAACAGCCTCCTCAGGCAGTGGAAGTTTATGAATTTCGCTTTGGAAGTTAATGCACTCGCTAGTTTTAGGCTGAGAGAGCAGATGGCAGCAAATTTGCCCTTTCCACGGACACAGGTGGTGGAGCCAGCACTGCCCTTCGTTAAAGGCTTTGAGACTATTAAACAACTGGTAACTAAAGGAAAAGATTTCTCTCTTTGGATGAGGTCTGATGTTCCCACTGCTCATACAACAACACTTGTGTCCTGTAGCAGGTACAGCATAGAAGCTAAGAGAGAGAAGGGGGAGGCAAGAGGAGACAGAAAATTCCATTTCCTGGCTATAATTTATGGTGAAAACACAAAATGTAAAAAAAAAGGCATCTTGAAATGCGAAAACTTGCTGCTTTGAGGTTTGGCCTCAGGCTTGAAATTCATCCCAGACTGAGCCAAGAGCTTGCCAAGACTTGTGAATTTGTGAAGCAAACTTTGCCCAGCAAAACATCATCCAAGGCCTAGATTGCAACCAAGAGGCTGCAGATTTTAACCTGGCTTCAGTTCTGATCGTGCCTTGGAGCTCCGGCTCCTGCTCTCCTCATGCTGCTTCACAGCTCTTATCTCAGAGACCCCAGACATCCAGGCAGCAATAGGACAGACCCTTTTTTGGGCGGAGGATAAATTCAGTCGTGTTGAGCCAAAATCCCTTCCAAGCCCAGTCTCTTGATGCCTGTAGAGTTATACCAGCAGAAAATCTAACTTTTTGCTGGTGTTTCTGTAACAGATTGCCCTATTGTATTGCAAACAATAAAGCATGATTCAGAACACCACAAAGCATCTAAAACGGCAGCCTGACTCTTTGTGTCCCACAAACCCAACTGCAGCTGCAAAAACTGATTTGAAAATGTGCAATCCCAGGCTTATTTCCTATAAAAGGTCTATAAAGAGGTTACACTGGAGAGAGAGCTCATAGTATAGCTAAGGAGCAGGGTGAAACAGCAGCCACTTGATACCATCACCAGCTCTGCGACTTTTATTCCAGAGAGTGAGGGCTAAGATTATAGATTTATGGCACTGCCTTGGGTCAGGCCCTCAAAACACTGTTGTTTTCCCATCTGTACAACAGTTAATGACATCTAAGTTTGACAAAGTTATTCTGAGACCTCTGCAAGGGCGTAAGTACAAAGAAATCTCAACAGATGTTATAAAATCATGATTTAAAAACTCACCACATTTCAGTCATGGGATGAACCACCATAACCAAGATCCTTCTCATACTCTGTGCCCAAATTCTGTAGCCCAAATAACCAAGAGATTATTGTAGTATTCTTGCTGCAATATTTCTTGCCTTTTAGGATTCATCCCTGACAATAATTAAGTCTCATAAGGACGAGGCTTAAATGAGCAGTAGCCTTTGGGGATGGTATTAGAGTGCTAACTCTGTTTATGGTTTAAATATTAATGTCAAAGTGTAATTACCATCCGCTAAGTTTCACACTAGTGTTTGAAAACACATTTGTCTAAGGAAGACTGAGCTGCATCAGTTGGAAGCCTCTGTACGGAAAGAAATAAATCTTAGAGCTGGGGGATTTCTCAGCCAGCAAGGAGCACGAGGAGACGTGCAGAGGGAGAGGCTCTGATTCCCTTCACTTCTCTGCTCATGTCAGACAGAGCAGAAAAGCAGAAGAAACTGGAAAGCGGACACAAAATGGATGTGGCTTTGTAATGGATGTGTTAGCCTGGCTGCTGCTTACAGTCACTAATAACATATGAGCTCTTCCCAATATTCCCAAGCCTCCGGGTGATGGTAGAACTAGGGATGGAAGGGAAAAGCCATAAAGAAGAGAGTTAATGCAAGCAGACCTTGCATTGCCCAGAGTTCACTCCTCCTCCCTGCACGCCAGGGCTGGGCTTCACTCAAAACGAGATCCCTACTGCAAGCGAGGCCAGAATATCCCTATCCGGGACCCCTTTCCATCCATCCTCATGCCCTGGGTGGGATCAGGTGAGCTCTGAAGCCTCTCAGCTCTGCATAAAAGATAACGCATTAAGGATGATCCCTCTGATGCTGCCCTCTGCCTCCGGGGACAGCAGAGGGCTGAATTGCCATGCAGGGGGCTGGTGGGCAGCAGAGAAATCTTTCATTCAACATCTGCTGCAAATCCCAAGGAATTAAGTGGGATTTGGCAATTTAATCCATCCAGGGTTTAGATGATCAAAAGAATTTCTTCGAGTCAGCATCACTTACAGTGAAAGAAAACCAAACGCTCAAAACACGGTCCCTCGGCAGGATGAAGCTTTTGTTCTTCTTGGGTTTATGTGTCTTCATTTTCATCATCTCTCCGAGAGAAGGGAAAGGAAATAAAGGAAAGGAAAGTTTAAAAGCACGGAAAAATTCTGCCTTGCTCAGCTGTGTCCTGAGATGCAGCTATCCTGAACCTCTCGGTGACACATCAGCCTTCAGAGAGATCGATCGAGAGCTGCCTTGCCGGGAAAGACTCATCGCCGGTGCCCTAATGACCAGAAAAACCTGCCAGAGGAAGTGCAAAATTAATTCTATCTCTAAATAATTAAGGGTTAGGTGAATATTTTGTTCCATTAACTATTTCTGCTGGCAAGCTAGTTGCAAATCCCTGCCTGCCTTTGCCATGGGGATTGCACTTCCAGCTGCCTTGGGATCTGACATAGCACTCGCAGGGAGTTCAGGGCCTCTGGCTCTCTCCTGGTGACATGTGGGATCTCACACAAGTCTCGTGCATATTTAAGAAGAAAATGGAACATATAAATCTGTTATTTCCGTGGTACCTGAGCAACACCTGGTCTTACGTGCATTTGTACTTGCAGAATACTGCTGCTTCTACTCGGAGAAGATCATCTCCAGTGAGATCAGTAAAACTAGAGCCAAATCTGACGAACTGTAAAGAGCTTTTTGATTTCAGTAGAAACTGCTGAGAGTATCTAACAGAGAGGAGAATTTGGACCAACTTCTGTCTGATTCAGGAAACAGGAAAAAAAAGCAGCACATCATTAAATTCCATAATAAGCAGAACTCATTTCTCTGTCACTGCAGCTGACAATCCATCTGGCTGTCATCTGCCTTGACAGCTGTCACCTCTCGGTGAGATTGACACATCCAGAGAGCACTGTGTTTCCTCTGCTTCCTCCCTTTGTACTGCTCTCCCATGCGCATGTCACAGTGTCCACGTTTAAAGCCTTTTGTCAGCTCTCATCTGCATTTGATATTCACATCCATCCTTACCGCAGGCCTTTGGACTTCACCCTTCAACATGCCTTTTGCTGCCGCTATTGGCTTGAGGCTGCTTTGCTGGACGGACAGATTTTTAATGCAACCATAACCGAGCACAGGGAAGGGAGGTGGGACAGGTCCTCTTTGGATGTGATTTGGAGGAAATCCAGATGTCCATCTACATCCCTTAATGCCCTACCTACCACTTCATTTTCCACTGCATCTTTCCTCTCCTTCTTGCATCTTCCATCCAAACTGCAATCCTCTCCCAACACTTTTACTTCTTTACTCCTTTTACAGCTTCTTTCTTTCAAGTACAAATGCTTCATTACCACTGTCCCCAGCAGCAAACGGGGACATCACCTGAGACACAAAAGACGTTGGCTCAGACACAAGTGATGAAGTTGCTCCTCCACACACCAAGGTCGAATATAACCTCAAGAATTCCCGTCAGGAAAGAAGTGCCCTTCAACTCTGAAGGGAAGGACTGAGCATTTGCCACTGGCCATGAAATGAGGTCCCCAAGCCCTGTGCTAAAGGAAAGGAGGGCATCTGTGAGCCTGCAGAACGGGGAGCTGCAATGCAGGGCTGTTTTAATCCTCATGATAAAAGCAGCCTTTGGCATTAATCAGCCAGATTCTGCCCTGTTTGATAGTGGTACAAATCCAGGTTAAATACCATGGTTTCAGGGGATTACCTCACCTTCATGCTGATACAAGTAATATTAAAATTTGGCTTCTTACTACTAAGATGAGCACCCTGCAGCAGAATAAGCACTGCACAGCTACTGCTGATGCATTTCCTAACTGGAGATAGGTTTATTGACCAGAGATCACTACAGCTCTTTATCAGTTCTTTTGCCTTGTTCTCTCCCTCTCTCCTTTTCTCTTAGGTAGATCTCCTTTACAGCTGAGAGAAGAGGAACAAGAAGCAACAGCAATTTCTGCCTGCAGTGAAATACGAATTCTTGCTCTGAAGCTTCCTTGTGAAGCAAATCTGCTGCTTTCTCCCCTTTTCCATGAGAGTTACAAACACCTTCCCGACCAGGGTGTTAGAGAGAGAACCCGATGAGCTGGTACCTCACGTTGGTGCTCCCGGGATGCTGCAGCTGTCAGGACGGACGCTCCGTGGCTTCGCCGCAGGCTCTGAAGGGGCCCAGGGTGCCTCTTTCCAGCTTCCTGACAGAACAAATCTGTGCCATGTGCTGCAGACAACTGCTGTATAAATCACTGGGAGTGAAAAACAGAACCTCGGGCCTTTTGTCTGCAAGAATACAGACCTCTGCCACTTAGGCTAAAGCAAAGTTCCCTCAAATAGCTGCTATAGCAATTCCTTTACCTTGCCTCATTTGCTAGGGAAAGACAGACGGACAGTCATGCATGTGTGCACATGGTTCTGCATGTGACTCCTGAACATTTTCATTGCTTTAGCAACGGATCAGAGCAAAGACCAAGGTTTTCCTTAATTATCACCCGTTTCTGCTTTGATAGATCGCTTCACACTCCTTGCTACTCTATGTGTTTCCCTGATATAATCTACTAAGCACAAACAGCTACAGCCACAGCATAATTAGTATTTATGCTGCAAACACTGTGTAGCCACATGGTCATTTGCAAGTTCCCTTAGATCAGTCATTAACAATATTTAACAATGTCAAGTTATTACATCTATAATTGCTAAACAATCCAGAGGCTTCAGATTGCCCAGAGAACTAAAACTGTCCTGCATAGGTCTTCACGTTACTCTAATTGGATGTGATTATTGTGGAGTTCTGCATTCACTTACCCTGCAAAAATGCCTCAGCATATATGGCTCAGCTGGGCTTATGTCCAATTTTATCTTTACTAATATTGTTACCAAGAGCAATTAAATGAAAGATGTCAGTCCAGGCTCACTGTGATGTATTACCAAACCAAGATTTCAGTGTCGATAAACCCTTTATCCTGCCCAAAGTCCTTCCAGTGAGTAGCAGTCGCAGTAACCTGCTTCTCATTAGTTTGGTTCTGTTTGGACATCTGGGGAATAATAGACGAGATTTTGCAAACTGTTCCAGTGATGGAAAGGAGAACAGCTCATTTCCATGCCTATGTTGTGCCATGGACAGAAGTTTACTGCTGCTTCAGCTCCCTGTAGACAATAATTTGGCTACCAAGATGTAATTCACAGGATTCTTTAATTGCCTCCCTAATTGTGTCCTGGGACCGTGTTCTAAAGAAGTGTCTTCGAGCTGCAGCAGTCGGGGGTGGTAATATTGCATCTTCCTTGCCAACTCCCCCCTGCCAGTTCTCTCCACGTTCGTCTCATCTGTACGAATAAACGAGTACCTGTCTATGCATTCAATCACTCGGTGCCTCTGACGGCCACCCTCACTTTAGTGATAATGAGAATAGTAGATCCCTAGAGACCTGCGGAAGGGGAGACTTTGTTAGAACAAGGCAGAATCGGTTCTGTTTTGTTGCTTCCGAGTTTGCTGCATTCTGAGACTAGGAAAACGTCTTTGGGGAGGCATTTCTGCGTTTTCCAGACCTGCAGCGAATTTATACAGTCACACCAGAGACTTGAATGCCATCGTCAGTAACCAAGAGACACAACTTAGTACTTCAGAGAGCTCGGTGCAGTGCAAGGAAGCACTCTGGCTGCGGGCCATAGTTCTGAAAGAATAATAATAAAAAAAAATGTGCTTGCTACAGGACTGCAGACCTAAGGAAATTAAAATGCTATTGATCTCAGCCCATCCTGTTCTCATTACAACCTGCTCTGCTAGTAGCATCAGGAGTTTTGATGAAATTCATCATTACTAGTAGGGTAAATACATCTTTAGGTGGTGTAAATCAGCAGATCTTGCTATGCAAATTTATGCCAAGTGAGGATACGCACTGCTCTGGTATTTGTTATGTGCAGAGAAATAGTACTTGGGGTCAATACAGAGAGCTCCAATAAGGCTGAGGCTTGCAGAGCATTTGTTTAGTTAATCAGTTATATCATGCAATCAGTGTCTATTTTTCCTCTCATAAATAGACATGCATAAGGGGAAAAAACAATTGTTAAGTGCTCATACAGTGGGCTTTGGCAAATTGCTGGTTTTAAAAGGAAACCACAAGTACAAATAAAGCTTCCCAGCTGCTTATGATTTTTTTCTTCCGTCTGAATAAATAATGACCTATGGCTACTTGGGTAAATATAAAACTTCAGAAATGGCAGCTCAGCAAAGCACCAAAGAAGCCCTGCACTTTCAGAAGGAATTCCCCAAGAAACAGCATAGAGATGAGAGGAGAACACGCATGCGGGAAGCAATGAATTGAACATTTGTTTTAGCTCCTCTAGATCTGAGAGGCAACTAAAATCAGAAATGATGAAATAAGGAAAAAGATATTTAATTAATAAACCCAGGGAAGAGACTATTCCCTAGCAGAGGGAATAGTTTTCAGATGCTTCATCCTGGAGTCCTAAATAAAAGCTAAAGAAACTGCCAGACATTACCAGGTCATCTCCACAGTAGCTCAAGTTTTAGAGCAGATCAGCATGCTACGGAGTCACTAAAGTGAATGAATAAAATACCAGCAATACCTTGGAGGGGGAATTACCACAAGAGAGGGAAAGCGAATGCAACAGGATATTGTTTTTTCACATATAGGGAAATAAACACACAGAAAGATATTGCTTGTTGCAAGCCACCAAGTTGAATGGGTGGCAATTTTGGCAGCTGATGCACTCACCATTAAACCACAGTGCCTTTTATTTTCACCTCTATTTCTTGTGTTTCTTAGGAACATCAAGTTTAAAACCACTGCCAGACTGGGAGCTGAGCTTATGTATAGAAAGAAAGAGAAGGTTGTATAATCTTTTCCAACCTGTCCTCTTGTAAGGTAGTTTCTATTGGTTTAACATCCCTCCATGGTCTTTATTAGCAAACAGGAATGTGAAGCACTTCACATGCTCCATGTGAATTCTTATGAAGGAGGAGAACAGCAGCGTGATAGATGCGTCAGCTGGGAGGTCTAGGAGATTGGCTGTAAGAATTTTAAGGAGCTAATTTCAAGAAAACAGTAATCAAGGGAAGCTGGGGGGGTAGGAGAAGCTCGTAAAAAGAAGCAAACTGCTCCTCTCAGCTGATGGATCCGGGTTGATACGATTCTCTGAGGGTCTCAGATTGGCTGAGATGGGCTGGCAGATTGGCTGGCAGTTCTATAAACTTCAGTTATTTTAGCAGGCCTATGTGCAAAATTGTATTTTTTCAGATTATGATTAGCTCCAGATTAAGTACCACATAAATCCTGTCAAATGGGAAGTGGTTTGTTTGTTTTATAAGACAACTCTGTAACCAAGAAAATCCAATATTTTTCCCTTTCTCCTCTTTTTTTCAGTTGCAACATTTTAGTGATGCATCTGTCTTACCGCGAGGATAACAGGCAGGCCAAAATGTGTAAGTTCTGCTCACATTAAAGCTGTAAAGGGATCAAACAATCCCCAAAGACTCTCTTTCCCACTACAGCAAAAGCCAGGAAGCCTCCGTACCCCCATCATCCCGGGATGCCAGAGACCAACAACGCCTGAGAATCCTATGAGCTCTCAGATTTGTCTCCACAGTGTAGCTCATTTTTGCTGGATAGCTCCAATGTGCTCATTAATCTGCCTCCTATCCAGACACAGTTCCACTGTTTCCATTCTGTGTGTTAATAACTCAGGCTGATTAACAGAGCAAATGAGCACAGCTTGTCTTAAGGGTAAGGAGGTTGAACATTATCACTCAGTTCTGTTGGTCTCTCTGAAAAAATAAAAAAAAAAGGAAGAAAAATGGGAGGTTTTGGTCAAGAGCAGTGAGTCTCTCCAGCACGTTCTGGTGTCCCAGGAATAGCAAGGGTTAGGATAGAAGGGCTCAGTGCAAGAGGGAAAGAATTGTGGGGTTCAGCTGATGGTGCAATGTAACACGCATAGGACTCTCAAATCCACTGGCACAAATACCTGAAAATAATGAGATTGCATTTTGATAGGGAGGAAGAAAAAGTATGGTCTTCTGGGCTATCCTGAGACGTCATTGTTTTTTGAAGTCCTCTAGTCATCTATTCCACAGAGCTCAGTTAGTGGCATTTCAGCCACTGACCGCTGCAATAGCCTGTGTTTAACGTGTGCCTTCCCGAAAGACTGCCAAGGCGAAATCCTTCTTCTATTGAACCTGGTGCCAAAAGGTTTTGTAATTTCAGTGGAAAACTTCCCTTTTAGCCTTGACTTATTGACTCAATGGAAGTGAATCTACCCGAGTTCTCAACTCTGCTCTCTCTGGGATTCCCTTCTGCATATGGTGATCAGAAAGGACAGGGTGAGCACTGCAGAGATCAAAGCTTCACATTTCTTCATATCCTGGACAAAAAGACCCCATTGGAAGAGACCTGCCTCACTGTGCCATGCCGCAGATGGGCAAAGGTGAACGCTCAGCCGTTCATTTCCCTGTTGCATTTTCCTGCAAAAATAAGTAGTTTTCTCTTGTCAGTTGTCTGTGTGCTGTTAAACAAGCCCCACAAGCTCCCTTTAGGTTCCAGCAAAAGGAATCTAAAGGTAAATACAAGGGGTAAAGGGCCATACTGCTCGCATTTGCAGTGCTCTGGAATCGGGAAGGTGCCCTTGGAAGTAGCAACATAACGTCTATTAATGCAGAAGTGAAAGAACAGAAGAGTATTCCTTTCACCACTTTATTTTCTGTGCATCCTCCCCACTCACCTCCTGTGCATCCATCAATCTCTATCTCTCACTGCCTTGCATTGCCTTTTCGGTGCATAAGGGCTTTTGCTCAGATGACAAAAACCTGTGTTCCCCTTCCAATCTCCGGAAAGCAAGTCAATATAAAACAGCTCCTTATCTCCAGCTTTGGCTTTTTATACCTTCAAGGGTCTTTATTTCATTCCACTAGCAAATTTCAACCAACAATTGCAGCCACTGGCTTGCATGCAAGGTACTTAAATCCTGTGCTACCACTGCATTAATTCAAGCAGAGATTGAAACCAGACAAAAGCTGCCAAAGGAGGCACCTGTCAGCGTATTTAAAGAAGAAAAGAGGCTGGGGAGACCATGTAATAAAATACCAGCTATTCTCTGCATCCTCTTCTTCTTCCCCTACTTGGAAATGTAGAAAATGAAAGTCTTTGTTTTGCCTTATGCCACAGAAGTTAGTAAGAGTAGATGAGGGCTTCCAAATGCAAATTCCTTGAGGGAGAAGAATCACTTGTCTCCAAGAATGCGTCCTGCTGAGCATCCTTTGGCAACAGAGATCTTTGGAGCAATGCCGAATGGATAGGGGAATAGCAAGGAAGAGAAAACCTTTCCCTTGCAGATATTGGCACTCGTGGGCCAGCAGTGACCCCTGGCCCAAGGTTTATACTGCTTTCTAACTGTGCCATGTCAGACAAATTGGTGTTCTCTGTCCTGTTTCATTCCACAAAGTTATGGCAAAGCTTCAGAAGGCGACAAAGACACGTCCATGATTCCAAGTCATCCCTTCAACCAAAACGCCTGGACTTTGTACTCAAAATAACTTTGTGGCAGAGATCTGCTCTGCTCCATCCATAACTGAACTGTGTCCGTGCAACAACTGCCAGGCACTGGAGCATGTGGATGCAAATACTGCTGCAGGAAGCTCCACGGCTTTCAGAAGACAAAAACAATGATTGATGCGAGGGTAAAGGGCAGCCTGCATCCAGCCCATCCATTTCTGGCACGTCATGCACTGTGCATACTCTCTTCTGGTCCAACACAAATATTCCAGAGAGCTGGGACATTTATACTCCCAAATTCTGGATAGGAGCCGATAGGATGCTAGGGAGCAATGAAGAGTATCCGTCCCCCTCTGTGCTGGTGGGGAGCTGCGGTGGCACCTGATGGAAGGCCACTCACACACATGCACCGTGGCAATCAGGACGAGTTGCTGGTTGCTGAATTAGCAGTATCAACATTGTGAGGTTGAATTAGCCACATGCTGGCACCATAATTCTAATTGTTTTCAAATATGCATTGTAATAAAAGTCTAATTAGCACATATCTCCAAATGGGAGCTGATAGCACGTGGAGCGCTTCTGCACTGGTGACACAAGTAATGAAGTATTACACACTTTCACCAGTCACCTCTGGGACACCTTTCCTCACACTGCATTTTGTCAGCTGCGGTAGAGGGTTTAAAGAAACTCAAGAAAACACGAAGGAAGAAGCAGGCTGACAAACTGCATGAGATTAAATACGTAGATCAACCTCCCGGGAATGCAATCCAGCAGAGAGCATTTAAATAACACACGAGTGCAGAGCTCTGAATCAAGCCCAATCCCCCCGTGCAGTGTGCAGTCCTGCACTTGCCAACCAGCACGGCCGCGTATCCCCTGCTCGCAGGGTGGCACAGACACGTGCCCAGGTCTAGCCTGGGCACACGCATACACTTCTATGACTACCTGCGCTAAGGCAGCACCCCAAACCCTAGTAAACGACTTGCCAACACAACCATCANAATGCAATCCAGCAGAGAGCATTTAAGTAACACACGAGTGCAGAGCTCTGAATCAAGCCCAATCCCCCCGTGCAGTGTGCAGTCCTGCACTTGCCAACCAGCACAGCCGCGTATCCCCTGCTCGCAGGGTGGCACAGACACGTGCCCAGGTCTAGCCTGGGCACATGCATACACGTCTACGACTATCTGTGCTAAGCCAGCACCTACAGACACCCCCGAACCCTGGTAAACGACTTGCCAGCGCAACCATCACCCTGGTTGATCTCACCCATCATCTCCCCCTGGCCTGTGATTCATTCTCATGCAGGTGAACGGAGCAGCAGCACCCGTGGACGAAACGAGCTGATGCTCTTCCCAAAATCACCCGCCGTTAGACTCCCAAGCCGGCCAGACCCAGGCAGATCTGTGTAAAGAGAACGGAGCCAATTAGCAGCTGAGGTGAACGGTTCAGTGCAATGTTGTTATTTAAAAGCTAGTCAAGATAATTAGGGGGCAGTTTAATTAAAACATCAGCTTAAACACAATATGAACGCGGGAGCTTTTGAGCCCAGCAGGAAGTAGAGCTATAGCTGAGTCCCCTGGGAGGCTGCTAATTAGTGGTTGTAGTGATTGCAAGTAATAAATAAAAATAATAGAATTCCCATTAGCCTTGGAATTTTTAGGAGCTTGGTTCTCTCCTGTCCAGTGCTTGTCCACTGCTCAACCCATAGCGCCTGCCAGGAGAGCTTGAATCAGAGCATCTACAGGATATTGCAGGAGATTAGAAAGCTGCAGGATCTCAGGCTAAGATTTTCAAGGTCTTGTCTCCATTTAGTCTAACTCTCTCTGGCAGCAGAGGGAACATGACTAGAATCCTCAAGAACCAGCTGCCCAGATTATGGTTTTACTATTTTTTTTCTCTCGTCAGTTCTCATACAAGGACCAGTGCCATGAGCAGCTTGTTTATGATCATGAACTGAAATAAAGCCTTATTTCTTCTTACTCTGATGTCAGGCATGATATAGGAAAAGCTGTCTGACGGCTGCAGAGCCTGGATGCTTCACTAAGCTGCAGAACCCCCTGATTCTGGGCACTGGGGACTCCCAAATTCGATGCACAAGACTCTGTTCCTTTAGTAGAGTCCTGCAAAGCTCCTGCTGATGCATTGCAAAGAACTCGATCCTCATGTCAGTGATACTGGTGGAGACCAGGGGCACCTCTTGCCTGTTCACTCTGCTTATTGCTGCAGAAACGAGCTTGAGAGGCCGCGAGGAACTCAAGTGCCAATGTTTTCTCTTTCCTGCCAAACAGAGCTGAGCTGTATTATCTAATTCCCGAGCTATAGATTCTGAGTTGCCCAAGGGGAGGAAAACACATTAATTACTTATGAATCAATTGATCTGCTGTTGCTATTTCAGGAACTTCTATCTAAGAGCTCTGTAATAGAGATGATTCCCAAGCAGCAGCTCCCGCTCTTAACACAAGTCACAGCTCGAAGAAGAGCAGGACAAGGGCCTACAGGACAGGGAGCTCTGAGGATGAGGGTTGTCTTCCCCTGGTCTCGCTGAGATCACTTAGGAGGACTACCTGACATTGCTCTCTTGTGGTTTCTGCTTTCCTTGTTTCCGCTCCGGTCTTGAAACAGAAGCCCCAGAGATGTTTAAATCATCATTACTCTTTCTCTGATACACATAAGTCATCCAAATTCTGCCTTCCCTATTCCTGTGGGGCATCCCATTTGCAGAGGAGGATAAAGCACCGAGGAAAACTGATCCAACCAAGGGAGCAGAACACAGGAAACCCCTGGAGCCACTTCGCCCTCTCTGCCCCTTTCCCTGCTGTCAGGAGCTGGTTCTTGCTCCACTGAAGCAAGTGACAGAACTCCTGTTCCACCCCTCTGTGCTGAGAGTCAGGTCTAAAACACCACGAGGAACTGAGGAGTAGCTGAGATGAGCTCCTGGAACACCCTACCCTGCATCAGCAGGATATTGGCAATCAAACCATGAAGGAATTAAACACTATGTGAATATGTCCTGGACACCCAACTCGGGAAACTTAAGTCAGAAGTTTATATTTTACTTGGCACTTCTCCTAAAAGCTGCTAAAATATTTCTAACATTTTATGAATGTGTATCTCCACCTCAGAAAAAAGTTTAAAGACAATTTAGTTCCACAGGAGAAACCTTCTCCAGCAGACACACTTGAGATCCCACCCATCAAAACCTTCCTGTTATTCCGTATAAGCGAAGCACAATTATCCACCATATACCATCCCCATATTCAGCTTCTCTCCTTAATAGTTAATTTCTTTGTTAGCCATCAATTCTCTCTCGGTATAAGAGGATCAAAAGTTGACCTTTGCTCAAGGAAGAATTGGGGGTTAATTTATAGGCAGGAATTTGCTTATGGTAGTCAAAAATCTGCAAAGAGTGTTTTCTGGTGGCTTCTTGCTAATAACAATCTGTCAGCACTTTTCAAATTTGTATCTTTCTGCACTGTCTTTTATTTTAGCAAAACATCCAGCTAGAAGATACTGAAGAAAACATCCAGTCTTACACGGCTCTATTCGGGGAAGATATTGAAACTTTACATGCAGAAGGTGTGTATCATTATAGGCATTATATAGACGGGAAAATGAAAGCACAGAGAGATTAAATGACTTGCCCAAGGTAGCAGAGTGAACTAATAGCAGAGCCAGAAACAAACTCAGAGGTTTGGGTGCTGCTGTCGGCTTGGACGTGGGTTGGCAGCTTCAGCACAGCAGCTGGGGACCAGGAGCAGCAAAGGGCTGATGAGAGGGGCTGCGGCGGAGGCTTCGTTCAGGGCGAGGACGGATGCTCCCGAGTTGGTGGCAAGGAGCGAAAGGAAAGCGCTGGCTTGATCTCTGCCGTCTGAAGTGCCCCTGCAGGGAGGCAGCAGGATTAGAGGGTTAATAAAAGCGCCGTGCCGTGTGGCCTGCAGCTGCTGGCTCGATTGATCAGCTTTGTCCACAGCGACTTGCTTTGTGAGCACGAGGAAAGCATGAAACACTGGTTCAGCGCTGCCCGAGAGGGCACCGAGGCAATTACTGCATCCCGGGGCATCCCTAGGAGGCTCCGAGGGGGGAAATGGCTAATGAGGAGGCAAAGGAACTCATCACAGGGGGATCTAAATGATACCGAACCCCATTTGCATTTCATTTAGATCTAAGAAGATGGTTATTGTTTGTTAATTACATGCCAATTGATTAGTGCGGTGACATATTCACTGAAGAGGAATAATTCAGCTGAAGATGCATATCCTACTCATCTAAATTGAATTAAGCAGATTCAAAGCGGTGCGGTGTCATGGAGCACCCATCTGCAGTTCGACACATGCACTTGGGAAAAACTGCTGCGATCTGGAAGCAGATCCGCTCTCTCCCATGGGAACATGTGGCCAGAAGGAAGGACAGTCTGGGAAGGACTCGTGTGTCCATGTGAGTCTGCGGATCCTGAAAGCCACAGAGGTGGNAACTGCTGCGATCTGGAAGCAGATCCGCTCTCTCCCATGGGAACATGTGGCCAGAAGGAAGGACAGCCTGGGAAGGACTCGTGTGTCCACGCTGGGCACTGGTGTGCTGGTCTGCGGGTCTTGGAAGCTGCAGAGGTGGAGCAGGATCGGGGAGTTTGCAACTTATGTGCCAGTTCTGAAAAGGAGACCTTGGATATGTGGGAACAGGGGGAAAAGAAATCCCATTTGATATAAGAAACTGAATGATCTCCTTTATGATGGTCTTCACACATAAGTAGCTGCAAATCAGAGGATTTCTCCAGCTGGGAAATGTCAATTGTATGGAAATGTCACCTTCATTGCAGAGCTCTCCCCAGGCTGCTGGAAACTGCATTAATTTCCATCCCCCTTTCTCACTCCCAATCTCTCTTTTATTTTTCAATCTTTTAACCTTTATAAAAAAATCAAGGAACAGCCCTCTTCCCCGCATTCAGTAAAATTTTGTATCTCTAATTGTGCAGAAAGGTTAAAGAGTTTCAATTAGAAAGGTCGCTCCAGGATCGTTCTGCAACTGGATTCACGTGCTGCCTCTTGTTGAGAAAGCTAAAGATAGCTTCCAACAGCTTCGTGTGCCAGTGCTGACACCTCCAGCTCCTCCAGTCCCACTAAAAATACATTCTCAGTCCTTATTTTTCAAAAAGCCCAAAGGTTCCTAGTTCTCAGGAGATATTCACCAGTGAAATTTTTAACTTGAGTTCAAACTGAAGACCAGATTAAGACGAAGAGAAGGTGCAATGTACACAGCCAAAGACGTTCCCAAAGGGAGGCCACGGATGTCTGAGCAATCTGGAACTCAATTTTCTCTAAAGCACACGTGACAAAATGCCTAATTGCACAGAGACTTACCTAGTCTTGCAGCCTAGTTCTTGTTTAGCACTTCTTGCGTTCTCCACTTTCTTAACTCGTTTCACAAAAAAAATAGAGAAATGTAATCCCCAGTGTTGAAGTGAGAGAGGAACACAGAGGTACACAGAGGAGACGAGCGTATGACTGGTCAGGAGAGAGGGATTACGTGAATTACAATTGATTTTCCACCGTTAATGGAGCATGAAGTGCTTGTGATTGCATCTTGAAGAGATTTATAATTATTCATCGAATCTCAGAAGATAATTAAACATCATTAAACACAGACATGACAAGCTTGCCTGGTAAGAATAAACCCCAGAGCAGGCTCCTGATAGAAGAGAGAGATAAGGTGTTGGGAGACAATAAAGAGACAGTTTTTTGTCCAAATAAGAAACCGCTACTCTCAGTATGTTTTTCTCTTCTTTTTCTTTTGTTTTGAAGGGTTTTTTGCTTTCTCTTTCACACTCCATAATCACACCACTGCCCAACATTACGAGTGCCTTATATAACATACTTACCTATTGTTCCACAGTAGTTGTGTGAAAATGTTGTAGCATTTCAGAGCCGGTGGGAACTGCCCTCTGTGCAGTTTGCCAAAGCGGCTGTGATCTACAGAGCAGAAAGGGGCTGAGGAGAAGCAAGGGGAGGTGACAGCAGGAAGGAGCACGTGGAGCAGAATTCCCAGCATTTGAGAGCTGCCCAGGATACTTTTTGCCCCCTCAAAGGCCTCTTTCTGTTTTTATTGCCCTCCTCAAATGGAACTTAAAGAGGTCTCAGTCCTGAGGCAACCTGATTTCGATAAGAATTGGGAATGTGGACAGGATGGAGGAAGGACCCAGAAAAGATGCTTTTCTCGCTGGGTAAGGCACCTCTTCACCGAGCACACAAGCTCTGCTGAGCACACTGCATAGGGGATAAGACAATATAGTTCTTACTAGATTTCTGGCACAAACATCTCTTTCCTGTGCACACTCTAGGGGAAAACGCAGCCCTACAGCTACATCTCTGTTATCTCTCCTTCATTTTCTATTCCCACCTGACATACCATCTCCTCTTTCCATTACATTGTAGAAATGTAGGACTTTCCTGGCACAGTATAACAGAAACCAAAATATTGGAGACAATTTCACTAAAATGACATTGCCAGAGGTGCCCTGTGCATAAAGATCAACACAATAATAGTCATTAGACAAAGTAAAGCATAAACAGGCAGATGTGCAACTGGAAGTGGATCAGCTGAGAGTAGGTTCTCATTTTCTCCCCTGAACAAACTCTGTGTTTGTGCAAAGTTCCAGCATCTTTGGTACAAATAGAAAGATCGAGGTCTGTCAGGTCTGGTTGCAAGTGCACTGTTTCACTAGGGAAAACTCCTTCATAAAACTCCTTCAGTTTAATCATTCTGGGAGCCAATTAAGATAAATTGATTTAATCTAGGAGCAAACCAGACTTCCTGTCCAGTTATTCCTGTTTGACTGAATAAATTTAAAATCAGTTTTGGAAAATTTGTGCAAACCTTGTAGGGGTATTTGCAGGCCTTGCAGCGAGGAGGAGATGGGAGACTGCCTCTGCCCAGCCCGAGCCCCTTCCAATCTTGTTGTGTAATGAATCACACAGCCCAGCTTTGCAATGAATGAGGTTTCTGAAGGCAGCGTTTACTCTGGCTCTCAACCCTATGCTGTAGCACCATGTGTTTTACAGCATTGTCAAACATAATGATTCCCACCCTGGAGAGAAATTGGGTCTCGTTTTATATTTTATTGCCTCAAAAAGGACATTTTTTTACTTTCCACAGTCCCCAGCTGGCAGCAACAGTGCCATAAATCTTGCCAAATGCTTTTGGTTGATATATTGTCCAGCAAAAATCTGTGCTGCTGGGGGCCAACGTGGAGTAAACAAGTTAATGGCCCTCTGGTCCATGTCCAAAGAGGTAGAGCAGCAGGGATAAGGGGTTGTGCAAAGTCACTGCAGACCAAACAGCTGCTGGGTGAGCTAAGAGACCATGAGAAGTTTGTCCCCAACTCTGCATCTAGCACACATGTAAATAGCAAAACTTCCCAGCATCTAGATTATCCACAAAAGGCAGCCTTAAACCTGAAAGCTCAGCCAGCAGACATGTATGTAGGGGACACGCTGTGCTTGTATAGCAGCACATACACACACGTGCCGTCCTTGAGCCAAGAGCTGATTTCTAATAGACTTGTCCTTCGCAGGGTGATGACAGAGGCTCTGCCTGAGAAAAGAGATGTTGAGCTCGATTCCTCGGAGCTAATGAGCCACTTCCCTCCTCTCCGTCTTTGTCCCTACGCTCCTCCCTGCGCTCCAGCAGCACTTTGCACGTAATGAAGAGATAATGCCGTAATGTCTCGATATGTTACATTCAGCCTCGTTGTAATGCCTTGGAATAACTAAACTGGCCCTGTGCAAGGGCTCGAGCAACCCAGCTGGTAGCGTCTGCTAATGGCAAAGCCTCTCTAGGCGTCTCTAGACACCAGGCCCATTCAGCTGAACTTCACTGGGCCAGAAAGAATCAAATTCTGCAGTGCCAGATGCCCCACTCTGCTACTGCAGCCTCTTGCTCCAGCCACAGGACAAGAACAGCCCATAGACCCACTCGAGCCGGTGCCATTGGCGCCGGTTCCTTGCGAGCTGAAAACCTCCCTGGGGCCTCAGGAATAAAAATACTGCTAACCCTGACTGGAAGCATAATGAACAGGGAGAGAGATTGATTGCCAGGCCTGTAATTAAGTGAGACGCTTTGATAGCCTCCGAAGCCACAAGAGCCAAACCACAGTCCTGATGTGGAATTATGGTGTTCCCTCCCGGCATCCAGCCACCTTTTCCTGTACCGGTACCTTAGGATTCCGAGCACGGAGCTGCCCCGCTCCAGGTTTTATGGGCTACAAGTCATTTTAAGGGGAAATGAAAGAAATGAGCTTCCCACGGATGGATGTGACAGGGTGCTGAGGCACTGCATGTAGGAAGGAGCAGGGGCTGGTGGCTGCTTGCAGGAGGGGCTGCCCCCGGCCCGTGCCTTACCTCAGTATAAGGTGTCTCTCCACATTAGCACATGGTGCTATATCCACGTACAGGCTATAAATAATGTCTTGTATCCAGACTACGGAGGGCACGGGGGTGGGTGGCAGAGAAAGGAAGAGGGAATAATTATCCACCCAGGACTTGAAACCAATGAGATTTACACCCCTGCTCAGCCGTAAAGATTGCCGAGAGCTCTAGAGAGAAACGAGCACACGGAGGAGGCTGCTGCCTCCCAGCCCACAGCTGCTCAGCCTCCCCCATACCCATTCCCTAAGGACAACCCTGTTCTCGAAGGGATGCAGCGCTCAGTCGCACTCCTCCACGTGCGCACGAGTCACTTCTTCACTCCTTCACAGCACGAGCAGGGCCAAGACGCAGCTTTTCTTCCCTCTCTACTTACTTCAGAGCTCTGCCCACCAGCCGGCTGCTTCTCAAAGCACAGCAGGTCCAGGACGTTCCCGAATTTGCTCTCAGTCTCACACTACCCGTGAGGCACCTGTCTCTTCCTCCTCTGCGTCAATCCACTCACAAACAGAAAACTCCGCAGCACATCCCACCTTTAGCTCCCAGGACGTGATCCCTTTGCTCAGATTTGCCCGGAGGAGCTATTCCCCGGCAGGAGAGGGTCCAGGTTAGCCGGTAAATCTGAGCACACTCCCAGCACGCTGGGAGAGGGCTGGTACTTAGCGAGACTGTCTCTGTCTCTCTTCGAGGATTCACGGAGCCTATCATCTCTGCAAGGAGCTTCTGAAGTTGAAAATGTTGGACCTAAGAAGCTCCTTTCGGTGCTGAAGAACGCAGAATGATTTTAGAGCCATTAGTCAAGTCATCCTCTGTACAATCCAGAGCCGTTCACAACTACGAAGCAGCTCCACCAGACTTACAGCGTCCACAGCAGCAAACCAGGTCAAGGCCTTCATTTCAAACCTTCCCCCTTTCCACTTGGTCTCCTGAATCACTTCGAGGACGAGTCTATCATCTGCTCTGTGATAATCTGAAAGACTAGAAGAACCACAGGCATTAGAATACGAATGCTAATATGCTCCGTAATACATCAAGGCTAATATATCTATGACTTTGATTAAGTCTTTAGTCCACTCTCACATTTTTATCTACTATTTTGAGCATGTCCACGTAAAATATTTTTTCTTCCTACAGGTGGCTCAGGGAATACCAGGAATATCCATCCCACTTTACAAATTCGATGAGAAGTGATAGCTTCTGGCAGTGAGCTGGAGAAAGAGAGGAAATTGGAGCTTGATCCTGCTCCTAACTCTGGCACTGGCAACTTCTGGGGGTCTGGTTACTTCTTAGGGCTGCCTCAGATTCCCTTGTGTAACTACCTCACAGAGACATCTGACATATTCATATAGAAGACAGATCTTCAGATGAGAGGAGCTAGAAAAGGGCATGATCACCATGCAACATGATGCCTTTGAGCTTCCTAGTAATCAGGCAACTGTTCAACTAGCAAGATCCTATTGAAAGGATATCTGAGCCAGCAGGACTCCGCTGTGTCCTCTTTGCAGTGTCTGTCCAAATATTTTTGCAGTGTGTTTCCTTGACCAGGATGTCTGACTTCAACACAACTCCAGTCTTTGTCCATCACACATTGCTGACCTTGAACCTCGGAGCACCAGGGGGAACAGATATATCCGGAGAGTCAGCAGAATACAGGCTGTTGCCATGGGAATTCAAGCCCCCTTTTTGAGCATCTGTGCAGCTCTGGGGAATGCGGCCAGCTCCCACTGTGAAAAATCTTTGCAAGAAGTCCCACGGCGAGTTGGTTTTGTATCCCACAATTGCTTCTTGCTCCCCAGCCCAATTATGTATTCCACCAGGAACGACGGACCTCAGCTTGGCTCAGGATATATGACGTCAAGGTACATTGTTTAACAGATGAGCCTGCAACCAAGGACATGATTTTCTGACACAAAAACTCGGCATGAAATTTTCTTTTTTTTCTTTTTATTAATATTGGAAGTGATCCATTTTCAATGCTGTGCCAGAGGCATCACCAGCAGACACCACTCCTAAACAAGGTTTTGGTAGATCTGCTTGTCCAAATGTGCAAGAGTTAGATCATCAAGGCTTGTTTATATGTCCACTGCGTTGAAAGGATGTTGGCAAACTCCCTGTAACAGGTGTGATATTCTAGTAAAGAAGCAAAATAAAACCACACACTAGGACATAGTGGGGCTGATGGAAAAATCCAGCAAATCAACCATCATTTTAGGCTATAGCACATCTTGCAACTGCAGAAATTGTAAGCAGAGCCTGGAAGTTAACTATTTATCTGTTTAACATTCCCAAACTTCTGCACATCCCAGCTTGCACACGCATGGGCAGTGTTATGCAGCATTACGACTGAGGATACATCTCTCCATGCACAAGTGTGTGACGTCCCACAGGAGCGCTGTGCGCTGCATGGACACTGCTATGTACTAAAACACAAAAATATACGAATGCGTGAATGACGTTGCTCTCCAAGGATGCTAGATGTGGCCAAACATCAGGCACTTGAGATTCTGGCCCAAGCAAAAGTCCGTGACCAAACCTTCAAGACTCAGGCTCCATTTCAGAATGGAGTTTCAGGCTCCATTCCAGAAGCTTTGAAAGAAACTAAAGAAACTTTAGTTCACCATATGTGGTTCCTCATGCAGTTTCTTACATTAGAGTTAAGCAACCATCAAATGCGCCTGTAAGGGATACCTGATGCCTTTTCAGCAGCAGCTGCACACAGCCCTGGCCAAAGGGCATCTCACCCAGGAGCTGCACCACCTATTTGTTGAGGATCCCCTCTGCAATGTCCAGCTTATGCTCTACAGTTGCCCAGTTCAGCAGTTTCAAAATTTACTTCTGAATTTAGCCATGGAAACCTCTCACAATGGCTCACAATCAGCCACCCCAGAGAAGAGATTTACTTCTGCTTGTCTTTCCTGAAGTGGGTTTAAATGATGGTAAATATGACTGGCACGGTAAAACCCAGCAGATGCTGTTCCTGCTGCTGTCAGTATAACCATCACCCTGAGTGCCCGGGGTTAAAGCCTAGTTAAAATAATGTTCTTGTTGGGGAGCTGTCTTTGGAGAGAACTGAAATCTGGTGGTTGGAGGGCGAGAGGGAGGAAGGGAGGGAAGAAGTTTCAGTGTCGCTGAGGGGAAATATTTTCACGTTATATTTCTCACCCTCCTCCCATGGGTTCTAGTGAAGAGTTGTCAGCGATGTACCCAGGGGTCACAGTGAAGACAGAGCATCCCTTCCCACCCCAGGAATAACAGTGAAGACAGAACATCCCTTCCCACTCTCCGGAGCATCTCCTCAGCTCTCAGGGCTGCATAGTGGGGGGATCTTGCTTGTCCTTCCTCTCCTCGCTTCCTCCCCTCTCTGCTGCAGTGTTTCTCTGGGTAAACCCAAGGGAAATAAATCTGGAAAAGAGGCTAGAAATTTAATCAAAAGCCGCATCAACAAGCAATCTGTTTCACTGGGAGCCGGGATGAGACTTGGGCAGATGAGAAGGGATGCAGGGAGCGAAGGGACAGGCAGCACTGAGGAGCGTGCTCAGGGTTTACAGGGAGGTCTCAGTCTAACCCTGTGGTTACAGAGTCCTGTCCTGAGCCGCACTAATAGCCAGACACGGTGAAAAGATAATTAAGAGGTGAAGCAGGGGCAGGGGAGTCCCTGTTTGCATGAGGGAAAGTCTTTTCAGCCATTACAGATTAACAGGGATAGCATACCCAGGAAAAAGGCTCTTAGATGAGTGTCCAAATCAGGTATCTGAAAAAACAACCCCCCCTTCCTCAACAAGGCCATAACTCTCTTTCTTTGCAGTAGCAACATCCCCGTTGGGCAGCAGTTCACGAGACCAGGGCTTGTAGAGCAGCAGTGCCCGGTGCTGGTTGCCAAGGTGCTGAACTGCCACCGGCTTCCTTGGATGCTCGGGCACATTGGCCAGGGAGCAGCAGGGAGCGACCCTGGAAACGGCTTTGACGTTTGCAGAGCTGAATTCTCAGTCTCGGGACTGGCACTGCCTCGGGTGATCTCTTGTACGACAAACACATTTAAAAGAATCTACATGATTCTTAATCTGCCTAGATTCAAGAAGAGAAAACACAGACAAAGTACTCAGGGAACGAAGCTGGTAGCAGCCTGTTTTGCACAACCATTGCAGCACCCGATTTAGCAGTAGAGAATTTTCTTTACAATCAGAAAATATACAAAGGAGGAATATAAGACTGTGCACAGAGCAGTAACAGGAGAACNAAAGCTGGTAGCAGCCTGTTTTGCACAACCATTGCAGCTCCCGACTTACCAGCAGAGAAGAATTTTCTTTACAATTAAAAAACGTACAAAGGAGGAAGATAAGACTGTGAGCAAAGCGGTAACAGGAGAGCCCCGCAATGACAGGCTCATGTAGGAGGCATTTGGATGATCCATGTGGCAAAAAGCAGCAAGAAGTGGCTACCGGGAAATAGCAGGAAGCAGTTCAGTGCTGCTGCACTGTTTTCAGCTGACATTTCTCTTTGCCTTGGAATTCCCAGCTGGAGAGATGACAACAAACAGGAAAAATGTACGCTGGCCACATTATGGAAATCCAACTTTGCAGCACCTGCCAGGGGGGAGCAGTTATTTATTATTTACCCTTTGGCTGCCTGGCTAAATTGGCAGAAAGAGCGAATCCAAAGAGAATATGGAGAAGGACAAACACGTATGGCTCCTGCCTGCAATTTCAGGAATGTTACAAGCATTACAATTTTAATGTGGCCATTGAGAGGGATATATTCCGTGCAAAAGAACAGGCAGAGGCACGTGTGCATGTGCCACTGTATTGCTTATACAGAACCTAAGCAAATCCCTTTAACTCGCTCAGCAAGAGTTATTCATTTTGGACCAGGCAGATGTAGGTTCAGTCTCCGTTGTCACAATGACATTTAAAGATGCAAAAATGTGAAGTCAGGCAGTAACTGAGAGATGCCCCAGTTTGCATGTGAATTTGTCACAATTTTAAATAGAAAGATATCAAATTAACCTGATCATATTGCCCTCTAACAAGTAAAAACATAAATTCCTGCCATCTTAGAAAGTGTCTGCCATTTATTTTGTATGCTAAATAATATCTGCTGGCATTTACAGCTTTTAACATAATAAAGTCTCTTTTTGCCCATGTAAAAACAGCCACCTCTTAGGCAGAAAACAGCAGAACATCCCTGGCTCATGGTACAAAACCCTAGGAAAAAAAATAAGACCAAAAAATCTGGATAAAGGCTAAAAGCACAGGGAAAACTTTAGATGTGATGCAGATACCATTGTACCGCGATGAAACACAGCTGGGACACAAGAAATTAAAAACCACTCTCTAAAATTAAAAACCATGAATAATCTGATGTCTTCCAGGTCAAGAAGGCAGTTGCCCGGGCCCGCTGTGCATCAGCTGCACTGGCTGCCTTCTAGGATCTCCCATGTTGAAAAAAAAAGACCAAATAACATTAAACTCATAGTAAATACTATGGAAATGGGCAACACTTAGCAAAATCATCGGTTCCACAAGGGATACACCTATCCTCTTGCAACAATAGGACCAAACCATTGGGTGTCAGACATAAGGAAGGGCTTTGTGGGGAGAAAACTGGCAGTGTCTCCTGCGTCTCCTCCAAATTCAAGGTTTCCTTCAGCCTCTTTCATCCAGCTCAGCTTTGCTTAGCCCGCAGGAACTCACAAGATCCCAGCCCAAGGCGAGCTGGCTGCAGGGCATGCCAGGGGCTGTATGTCCAAACCCAGGACGCCCTCACAGCCCCTACCCTGCAATTCTATCTGGATGTTTTTGTGCAAGAAAAAAAAAAAATAAAAAGATTTATGAAGGGTTAGAGGGAAAAAAAAAAAAAAAAAATTAAAAAAGAAAAAAAAAAAAAAAAAGCGAAGAAAGATCCCATAGGATAAAAGAGATGAGAAATTCAAGGTAATTTTAAAGACATTAGTGAAGCCAAGAGCTCAAGTAGTCCTAAAGTCACAGCAGTGAGAAGGCAAATGAACTTCTGAGGACTTAGGCTGCAATTTTCAGAGCCTTTTCAATAACTTGGACGCTCATTTCCCATTCATTTTGCTGGTGCTTACCATCAAAATCCTGTGGGCATCCCTGATTCTGGGGGTTTGAATTCTGAAAAGAGGATCTAGACTTTGCTTTATTTTAAAATCATTTTTTAATGTAGATCTATGAAAAGAATCAACTAAACCAGTAATCAAGCTTTTCCTTCGTCGTGAGATAGCCTGAAGGGCCAAAAGTTGCACATTCCTGGGGAATTTTTGCAGGGGACAGCAGGGAGTTCCAAAGAGACTCCAGAATGGAAGGCTGCTAATATTCATATTTTTTTACTGTTGTTTAGCATGGAGCTTGTGCTGCCTGAGGAATTTCCATCCCATCCCCTTTAACATGGTGATTTCATTACCCGACAACATTTCTGCCTGCTTTGCCATGCGAGGCTCAGAGGGAAGTTGCCAGCTTCAGACGCACTGCGCAGGACAGGATGGCAGCTCCACCATGAGAATACACGCTGAGAACTGTCTGTCGCAGAAATCCATACTATTTTGTAACAGATTTTTCATAATCCACAGGCCCGTGGGCTTCTTCCATCACAAATTCTGGATTTCAGTTCTGTCAGACTACTGAATGCCTAGCAGCTAAAGAAAGCAATAAGTGGAAGCAATTGATAGCAGCAGGTAGCTCCAATAAGCTCCTTAATCAATACAGTTTATAGCAGAGACAGCTCCAAACATAGAAGCAGGGCAGCCCAGCTAAATGTTTTTATAACCTTTCTCATTTCTTGTTTATTTTTTCTTTCTAACTTCTTTCAGCAACGTCCTTTGAGGATTCATTTCTCTACGGACATAACAAGTTCATGTTTCATTCCCTGCTGTCTTACAAAGTCCCTGTAAATTGAATTATCCGGATGGCAAAGGGGAAGGGCCCCAGTTCTCCAGGGCAGAGCGGAGCGCAGACACGTGGCCTGGTTGGGAGGATCCTGAGGAACATTCGAGCTCCAGGAGGTGAAGCAGAAGGAGGGAGATCCAGCGTTTTCCCTGGAAGCAGTGTGGAAGTGTCATGCCCACCCCCAGAGAGCTCCTGCTGGGGCCCGTCTATGTTCCATGCTGCGCATCAGAGCGGGACTCCTAAGCAAGCTCCGGCTGCAGAAATGCCAGGCAGAGATACTTTATCAGGAGGCCGATTTCCCTTTCTTTTTAAGTCATTTTAAGTGAATGAATAATTCATCCCGAATGACTTTGAGCTGAGGCGACTCTCCGTGTTACCACCTGATTATATGTTCCATAAGAAGAGATGACAGCAATTTATCTCTTTCCTCTGGCCGGGTGGGCTGCAGGAGGGGGATAAATATGCTGCCACCAAACTGGCATGATGAATCGTCGCTCAGAGCAACCAGTGACACTTTTACTGATTTGGCATTTAGTGCTTCCCACCAGGAGCGGTCAGGACAGGGGTATCAGGGGAACCCTTCAGGAAAGGATGGAAAAGCAGGGGCCTTGGAGGGCTCCGTTCATCCCCACGGCTCCCTGTGAATAACCAGCAGAGACATCTGGGCAGAAGGGCCTCTCTGCTGAAAGCAGTAGAGCCAGCGAAGAACAAGTGCCCACACAGCTGTCTGCTGTTAAACAAAGCTGCTTTTAAGTCCCTATCCAGATTTATTATTGATTGAACAGTGGGGTTAGGCTGGAGGAGCGGAGCTCTGTTAGACATTCCCCAGAATGAGCCTTCCTTCCCCTGCGGCACCCGTGTAACAAGCCACGGAGCGCACGCCGAGCCAGGACAGTTCGGCCGGGAAATGGGAGTGGGAAATCCCTGCTAGGAGTTAAAATATAGGCTTACCTGGAGGAGGGAGAGCTCTGCAGGGGAGCACTGCTCAGGCTGGAGGGGCAGCCTGCTCTGCTCCCTTACCCATGGCCATTTAGGGCATCTTAGGCTTCTCCAAGGGGGATCATCAGCTGTGCCAACACAGGGCTTCCTGGGGACCTGAAACCACCAAGCGTGGGTCAGTTATGCAAGTCTGAGAAGCGACAGCTTACTTTCCTGCACAACTTGATGCCCTGCTACTGCAGCAATCCCTTATGGCATCTCTCTCGTGTTTGTGGGCGTAGAGATGGCTGCTGGCAAGCGACACCAAGCCGCAGGCGGCCAAGCACCCAGTCATCCTGCCCGCTGACTACACGTCCCGGCTTCTCCCCTCCGCATGTACCATCTCCATCCTCAAAAGCACAGATGCTTCCTGCCACCCCAGAAGTCTCCTGCAGCGCAGACAGACGCACCCACAAGCTCAGAAGCAAATGAAATATTTCCTTGTGCCCGTACGTGCTGGGCACATCCACCTGCCCGTCTTGTTCCGCTGCCTCTGTCCCCTCCTGGCTCCCAGCCTGCAAGGGGCTGATGCAGCATGTAAATATGTTACAGAGACACATCATCCCCACCCCTGCGCTGGCTGAGGGGGACATAAAACACAGCGGAGATTGCTGCTATTTTATTATTTATGAAGCTTTGGTTATTTCATGTATAAATAATCCATGACTGCAAAGTGTTGCTGGCACCCTAATTGAATATTCATGAGGTATTTGTGTTGAGAATTTTCACCACCGTTTCCAACCCAGACACGAGAATAAAAATCATCGTAATAAAAATTCCATTTGTCATTTCACAGTTTCAGCCCCTGAGAAATGAAATTTCCCCCTCTCCTCTCGAGGGCATTCGGGGTGAGGGTGAAACAAAACGGGGTTTTGTTTAACAGGGCTAGCCTCGGAGCAGGGTCACGCTGCACGGGGAAGGAGCCGGCCCTGCTGCTCTCTCTTAGCGCTGTCAGGACGCTTCGTCTGTGGATGTTGCTGCCTGCAAGGAGCACATGCAAATTGTCCCTCTTCCCCCTTCCAAAGGTTTCTCCTTTCAGGTTTAATCAGAGCTAGAGCCTTGATGGAGAAGCACCCAAGTGGGATGTTCAGTGTGGCAAGCAGAAGCCTGTTGCTGCCACCCTGTGGGAAAGGGTGTCCCCAAGTGTCGGGGACCACCCGGGAGTTCCAGGACATCAAGGAGATGTGTGAGGCTGTCATTCTCGTGATGAAACCGAGAGGAGTTAAACTGGGAAATATCCTTGAAATGATTGTAGGATTTGAAATGACGAGGTTCCGAGCGCTGCAGGCTGGATTGATGGTGCTCCTGCTCCATCCACCTCAGGGATGGGACATGTGCACGGAGGGGACGAACTGCTACTGCTGCACAGGCTCTCCAGGACAGCTGGGGCAAACTCGGGGACATCTGCAAAGAGCAAGTGTCTCTTGCATCCCAGGATCGTCCACTCTCCTTTTAATGGAGTTAGAAATAAAAAATGTAGCAAATATCCTTCACTGCGTCCTTTATCTCCTTCAGCTCTACCCCCAAAGTGGCAAGGGAGGACAAACCAAAGGAAAGCAGCAGTGCTGCAGCTCTTCCCTTTCTCCCCTTTACAGCCACATCATCCGCCCCTGCCTGTGAGCAGGCTCTGCAGCTTCATGCACAGAGTGGTCCCACTGCCTCCTTATCATGCCATGCCCCAGATCTCCCCTACAAGCTCTTTAGATCACAGATCCTTCCTTCCCCGGTTCTGCGGAGCACTTGCACGCGTGCAGAAAAAGGAAAGAGCAGTAGGAGAGATGACACATTCCCCTCCCCTGTAACCTCCTCAAAGCCAACGAGGGGCAGGTGAGAGCCTGGCAGTCAGATCTAAGATCCACATCCACCCTCCCTGTCACTGTCTGCATGCCCCAGTGTCACATCAGCACAACCCAGACAGGGCCGGAGCTCTTGGAGCACTTCACCTTCTGCAGTGATTTATGGGCCCTGTCAATCCAGCAGCCTGAACCCAGAGTCAGCTGGAGTGCGCAGCAAAGAGAGCAGCAATCCATCACCATGGGGCGGGAGTCCCCCAGGAACCCATTAAGAGCTTCATCACGGTGACATCTTTGCACAGGCAGAAAGAGAAACAAAGGGAAAAGATGGAAACAGAGAGAGCAAGCCAAGAGCGGAAGATCTACTAGGGATTTCTCAGGCTTTCAAAGTCACAGAAGTGAAACAAGACAATATGCACTGAAAAATATTTGGGGTGATTGCAATGACTCAGGTGGACCTGCTTTAAAGCCACAAATTACAATGACTCATACAGCAGAGCAAGCCATGCCAACAGCAATCAGAAATGTCTTACCTTTTTGCCAGCTACAGAGCTTTCTGCTAGATATTACTCCGCTCCAGGTATGACAACTGGATGATTTTGATAGCAAGGACATTTACTGTTAGGGAGCTGCTAATGACAGAAGAAACGATCCTGAGCTGTATTTACTCCAGGTTTCCCACTTTGGAGAAGATCATGCCTTATACTTGAAAAACCTAAAATGAGTTGCAGCATTTCACTGTAGGGCATTGGAGTTTATATTCTAGCCTAATGCTGATTCCTCAGCGGGGGCAAAGCTGCTCCCCTGATAACTGTAGCCCTCCACTATATCCCCAGAGCAATAAGGATGCAGCAGGCACCCAGTCACAAGAACACACAAAATACTTACACAGGCCCATATGGCCCCTAAGTCCAGAAAGATGCATGTACAGCAGCTTATCCCACACAACCTATTGGGACACAGAGAGATATATATCTGTGCAGAATCTCCAAGCATGGCAGGAATGCAGAAAAAGTACAAACACTCCCCTGTGCAGTGGCATGCTCAGCACTGAGTGCACCTTGTCTTTCTTTGATCTGCACTCCAACAAAAAGATGTGTCAGCTTCTTCATTTACACAACTTCTCTCCATCCCCAAGCTGAGAAAACCAGAGAACGTGATTGCCCCCAAATCTGCTTTAAATACCAGGAAGAGGGGTAAAGAAAAGAAACGAGCACCTGTTCTTGGAAAAAATAAAAGCAATTTACCTTTGAATAGGGAGCAGAAGAGCACATCATTATTTCTTTTTGCTCCAGAGACAGATGCTGTTTTGAGACATGCTAATTACAGGTTAAGCGTGTGTTCCCAAAGCTGAGGAAAGGTGGAGGATGTCGTGGGACCTATCAGAAAAGCATAAATCAGCTGAAAATCTGGTGAAGAAAAATAAGCCAGTCAACAAAAGGATTAGGAAGCCAGAAGTGAGGAGAAATGATGCAGCTGGGTATCACAAGGGGAATGGGGATGCACCTCTGTGGAAGGAAAGCAGAGGGGTGCATGAGCCAGAGCAGCAGGGAAGATGCATGAAAGACTGAGGGTAGGAACATTCAGACTGGAGAACAAGCACCTGGGACTGAGTGAGGGGTTGGAGATGTTCTGGCATTCTTACTTCCAATATGTGCATCCTTTGAAGTCCTTTACTTGCCTCTAGGAAAGCATCTCCCCAGCTCAGACATCCACCCCAACAGCACCCACCTACCTGCCCTGAGGTGTCATGAGAACGGGGGGACAACAGAATTTGCAGCATCACAGGAGCTGCTTCTGCAGCACGAAGCACCTAACTTACCCTCAGCGGATTCTCTGGTGCCATCTGAGTCATGAGGACTATGCAGGGCCATTCAAGTTTATGATCCTTTTATCTCTCTGACCGAAAGATCATATCCTGCTTCCCCCAGAAGAATAATGAAGCCTCGTACATTACACATTTCCCAAAGGACTTAATTCTCCTTAATCTAAGGGGAGGATTTGCTTCCAGTCTCCAGCCCTTTTATTATCCATTTGTTGCTCCATCCGCAGCACAGATCATAAAGGAATTTTTTATTTTTTAAGTCAACCTTTGCTTGGGCCTCATTAGTGCCTTGCACAAAGTCCCAGGCTGCTCTCAGCAATGAGAATTAGAATGAGACAGAGGCACTCAAGCCCGGATGGGCTTGTCCTCCCTTACAACAGTGCACAGCAAGGGCACAGGGATATCTGGATCTCATCCAAAAAAAACCAAATGACAGGTCAAACAAAATTCTGTCCTGAAACATGATGTTCTGACAAACAAGAATGGTTCTGGTTTGGTGAGTTATTGTTAGTCATACTATGGTAGCAGCAGAGGCATCTGAGTCAAGACTCCTCGTGCAAAAGGTGCAAAAATGCACCAAAGACATCATGCTTGTCCCAAAGAGCACGTGCAGTGTGCTCAGCTTCTTTTATAGACATGAGACATGTTAAGCCTACTACAGTCATGGGCTGTGGCTACTAAATTCTGTTCCTGGCTCATTCACTGATCCACAGCCTGGCCTTGAGCATATTTCTTTGCTGGTCTTTCCTTTTGCTTCCTCATCTAAAAAATGTGGCCTTACAGTTCAATACAGTGATAACTGTACAGCTCAGTAGGCAATAGGGATTCTAGAGGGTTGAACAAGATACACTCAGCTTTCCCAATAGCTGCAAGAGGGCCTATATATCTAGCTACCGTGCACGCCCGGGCTGCAGTTGCCCTGACTCCTTTATCAGCACTTTGCATATGTGCATGTACATATACATATATATTTAAATATATAGATTGTTGTGCCCATAAGGTGCTTCTGTTGCTGATTTTCTCCCCTTGCTGTTCTCCTCACTGGGCTAGAAACCAGCTCTGTACTGAAAATAATTTCCTTTCATTTTAAATAAATAATAATTTAACAATGCCTGCTGCTGAATTCATTCTTGCATCAAAGGGGAGATGATTACACTTCCCAGTCCAGAAAGACAGAGAGAGGAAGAAGACTCAGCTTTATAATTAAATTTGCTTTTCCTCCTCTCATTGTGCATCTCATTAGAAAGGGAAAAAAAATGCAGAACTTTGTGTCTCAGCCCCAGGAGAAAGAAAAATCTCTTGCTTGTGATCACTGGTGGTCAATATGCTTAGGATGATCTGCAAGTCACCTGCCACCTCGCTGTTTAGGGGCCCAGTTTTACATCCTCAGGCTGGTAGGGAGCTCCCCAAGCACAGAACCTGGAGTACAGTAACCTGGACACTGAACCCCACTGGACTGGGACCTCTCTGGTGCAGACGCTGAGATCCAAGTGAGGTATGAGCGGAATTGTATGAATCTCCCCAAATCCTGCCCCAGGGCACTGGGTAGAATCCCTGTAGCCAGTGTGTGTCCTGCCACCTCTGCCTGCAGGGACTGTCCTCAGGGGCTGGGGACCACTCACTGTCTGAGAAACTCGCCGCATCAGGGAGCAGCACGAAACGCTCTCGTTCCATCAAGACAAACCAGCGCATAGCAGCTCTCTCCATAACGAATCTACATGCACAGGATCTTTCTCTGTGGAAACATAAATGATTTGGTATAAGGAGACTGCACTGAGTATAGTTTATGAGAATGATACAAATTTTCCTTTATAAAAGAAAAGCTGCTGAAGCTACTATATTTAGATATTGCCCAGGTTAACCCCTTCGGAGCACGATTTGATCTCCATGCAGGGGAATCTCTTTGTCATTGCCCGAGCATTTAGTACAGCAGGAGGAGAGGAGGAAATCAGCTTCAGCCTTCCTTGCCATCTGCATCCCAATCGCTCCAGAGGGATTGGACTGCATCTCAAACTGCTCGTTTGCAGGGCACCTGGGGCACAGGGAGGACATGCTGACCGTGACATGTCTCAGTGCATAAGACTCCACATCAGCCAGCTCCTGGGAGCCCTTCTGTTCTGGCTATTGCTACCTACACCTACCCAGGGCTGAGTATTTTCCTTCATGCCTGCATGCAGCCCCATAAATTATCTGCCAATCTATAGCATGGCCTCCTAAAAAACAACACGCACACACACACAAAACACAAACAAAAACACCCCCCAACAAAATTAAAGCAGGGAGAAATAATAAAAAATACAAAAGGGTCATTATTGCGCATTATAAAATAATGAAAGCATTTTTTCAATTTGTTTCTGCCCCAGATAGTGGCAACGATCAGCACTTTACAGAGGACGCTTCTTCCACATCCTGGCATATGTTATTACCGTTATTAATAGCAAGGCAGTCCTGGGGGCAGCACTCTGTGCGAGCACATTTATTTCCTTCGCAGCCCTGTCAGCCCCTCACTGGTGCTCCAGCTCCCTCCAGCACATCCCACCGTGAGGGATGGGAGCAGAGGGAAAGTTTGGCACCGCTCTGCCATCCTCCAGGCACAGCCCAGCCTCCTTCTGTCACTCAGGATGGGCCTTATGTTAGATTTTTATCATCATAATTGCATTACCTGTGCTTGTACCACTGTTATTTCCTGTTCCGTTCTACTGAAACAAGATACCATTAAGAGAGATAAATACCTGAGGATTATCTCCTTCTCTCTGAGCCAGCAGTAATGGGAATTACCAACTTCCTACTCCTCGCCGAAGCAAACTTTCTCCCCGTTTTGTTTTTATTTCCAAGTGCCCTGAGCACTGCTGTGCTCTGCTGACCTGCAGCAAGTCACTGCAGGCCCTTTTTCCGCACTGTCTATCCTGCCTATCATCTCAATTGCAGACTCTCTGGAGAAATGACCGTGTATTTCAGCATCTAACACAGCAGGAACCTGCCCTTCGGGACTCTGTACTGTCAGAGCAGAAATCACAGGGATAACCCAGCCTCAGAGTGGGCAGCAGAAGAGCACGGGAAGCATCATGTGAGAAAAAACCCCCTTCACAGCGCCCAGAGCGGGGTTCAAATGCCCCCAGTGCCCTCCCTGCTGAGGCAGGGGTCAAGCCTAGTCTTATTTGTAGGATCTACAACTTTCATAGATTGCATTTGCCTCGTCTAGGTAGAACTCTGAGCAGTTATTAATGTGCTTAGACACGTTCCTATCAGCCATTCAACCTGGGACTTGTGAGCACTGCAGAAATCAATACAACGGGAGAGCTTAGCTCCTCTCTGCCTGCTGGCCCTTGTTGTCACGGGCACAGAGTAACAGCAGAGAGTTATTTGCTAATGTAGCTCCTGTGCTGCTGACATGAGGAGATGATGGAACTAAGGCCTCAAATCTAGGCTCACGAGTCCATTTGTCTCTGCAGTGTCAGGCTGGGTGTGTGGCGCCTCCAGGATACAAGGAATGTGTGTCTGCCATGAGATGCAGAGGGATCCTCAACCCCTATTCAAAGATTTCTGCCAACAGACAATCCACCATAACCCAGGGAAAGCTGTTCAAATACTTGATTACTGCACTGATAAAACTGTACATGTTATTCCTAGTCTGCGCCAGACCTGACACACTTCCACCCATTCAGCTTCCAGGTCTGGATCTCCCTGTTGGCACTGCCTGCTAGATTAATGAGCCTTTTACCACCACAAATCTTCTCCTTGTACTTAAAAACCGCGATCAAGCCACCTCTTCAGCTTCTTCTGTATAAAACAGAGGCGCTCAGAGGGATCAGCATGAGCATTTCACAGAATCACAGAAAGGTTGGAAGGGACCTCTAGAAATCGTCCAGTCCAACCCCCTGCTCCAGCAGGGACACCCAGAGCAGGGGCACAGGGTGGCATCCAGGTGGGTTTGGAAGATTTTCAGAGCAGGAGCTTCCACAGACTCTCGGCAGCCTGTGCCAGGGCTCTGGCACCCTCACAGGAAAGAAGTTCTTCCTCATACGGAGATTAAATGTTTCAGTTTTAACCCATTACCCCTTGTCCTCTCACTGGTCACCACCAAGGAGAGTTTTGTCCCATCTTCTTTACATTCTCCCCCCAAGTACTTATACATACTGATAAGATTCTCTCTCTGTCTTCTCCAGACTAAATAGACCCAGCTCGCTTGGTCTTTCCTCATACAATNCACAGAATGGTTGAGGTTGGAAGGGACCTCTAGAAATCGTCCAGTCCAACCCCCTGCTCCAGCAGGGACACCCAGAGCAGGGGCACAGGGTGGCATCCAGGTGGGTTTGGAAGATTTTCAGAGCAGGAGCTTCCACAGACTCTCGGCAGCCTGTGCCAGGGCTCTGGCACCCTCACAGGAAAGAAATTCTTCCTCATACAGAGATTAAATGTTTCAATTTTTACCCATTACCCCTTGTCCTCTCACTGGTCACTACTGAGGAGAGTTTTGCCCCATCTTCTTTACATTCTCCCTCCAGGTATTTATACATACTGGTAAGATTCTCTCTGTCTTCTCCAGACTATATAGACCCAGCTCGCTTGGTCTTTCCTCATACAATAGATGTTCGAGTCCATCATCTTTGGCACTCTATNTCTTTCCTCATACAATAGATGTTCGAGTTCATTATCTTTGGCGCTCTATGCTGGACCCTCTCTAGCAGCTCAATGTCCTCCTTGTCCTGGGGAGCCCAGAACTGTTGGCCACTCCAGCCAGTTGGGTGTCATCCACAAACTTGCTCAGGGGACACTCTGTGCCCTCGTCCAAGTCATTGATGAGCAAGTTGAACAGCACTGGGATTGTACTGACCTCTGGGGGACACCACTGGCCACAGGCCACCAAGACTCGGTCCCATTTATCACAACCCTCTGAGCTCTGTCATCCGGCCGGTTCTCAACTTGGCAAAATGTGCTGACAGACTCAGTGCCCACAACGGGCTCCATGTTTTAAAAAAACTCAGCACTTGGGTGAATCCAGGTTGTTCTTTTCAAACCCAGTCATTACCGGGTTAGCTGAAATCACGGGGCTTACCCACAGCCATCGTTTGCTCTTTGGTTGCTACTACAGCTTTCATCTTATTATACACGTTTTCCCCTTGACTTCCTCTCGCAATGTGGCTATTTCTCTTCTCCCTCCACATTTGAGAGCTCATAAAGCAGCATTACAGGGAAGATTTGAAATGTATTAATAAACACAGCAATGCAACTGAACCAGGAGAATCAGAATTAACTCAGTTTGGTTCTTGCCTGTGCTCAGTCCTGACTTTTTTATTCTCCGCATAAGCATATTTCTCTCAGCTTGAAATTAGCATTTCCTTTAAATGTTTTCATGCTCGAAAATTGCTCCTAAATGTGCATATTAGCTAGTGAAATACCCTACTTCAGTTACTTCACACAAGCTAACATTCATTTCAACAAAGCCCTGTTATAGTTAATATACCTTCTCCTCACTTCTCGGGGCTGTAAAACCCAGAGGCACTAATGAAACCCACACAACCCACTCCTCTGCCAGGGAGTTTAAATGGGAAATTTAAATGTGGTTTTGCCATGTTCCTGAGTCGTAGCTGTCAAGCAATGAGCAAAGAGATTTTGGTGTTTTATTTTAGGAGAGGCTGGAGTGCTGAGGCCACTTTCAGAAAGGTTGGACTCAGGGTATGTTCCAGGCTGGATATGCATTTACTGGAGGCAGTAGCTGCCAGGGCAGGGTAATGGCAACACAGGATACATCAGCTGCTGTATCAGAGTATTCGATCCCTGACTGTGTAAAGAGCAGCTTCTGTGACTTCCTGATGTGATTTACCATACAATGACAACCTTTAATGTCCGCCAGTGTTATAATCTACTTTATCTTAATACAATCTTCCCCTGCTGGACCCTCTGGAGTCTTAACAGATATTTTCAGTGGAGGGTTTTTTTTATTATTATTATGACTTGATACTGTGATTACTGTCGCACTCCTGCTCATTGCAGAAAAGGAAATTAATAAGTTTTTTCTTAAGCACTTTGAACCCCAGCTGAATACCAATCAGGCCGCGAGCTGCATTCCTGCGCCTGCCGGATTCAATTACCAACCTTTGCTCTGACTTTCCAAGACACAGCAGTTTTCAGATCAACAGCATGTCAGCACATCAGGCCCTTTTCCACTACACAGAGGGCCTCATTTCGGGGAGGAGAGCAGGAATCAGAAGCTCCTGCTTTACCCTTCTGCTCTTCTGCTTGACACGGGCTCCTGCTCTTCTTGGTCTCCACGAGGCAATAGCAACCCAGCAAACAAGCAGTGGGAGAAGGGCTAACCCACAAGATGCCCCCTTTACTCTGATGATGTCCTATTGCTTCCACTAAAAGGGGTGCATTTTATGTTTCTGTGAAGTACTTTGCTACTGAAGATACCTGGCTGGCACCATTTCCCGGCCATACATGGAAATAACGAAAAGATGAGAGAGTGACATTATTTTCATACTTTGGGTCTGACTGTTCCCACTTTGCACTTTACCTTATCACTTGCTACAGCGCAAAACTGGTGTAAAATGATTCCCTCAGGCTAGATAGTATTTTGTGCCCTATTTGGACTAATATTTCACCTAAGGGTGAAAATGTGGAGAATACTCTTGGGCTCTCACTGTCAAATTTATTGTCTGTCCCATTTCAAATTCTTACAGAATTATCCAGCCTCCCTCAACTCCAAAATATCCAAGTGCTTCGGCAATAGGATAAGCACGGGATGAGCGAGCAGCAGGCTCAGAGCCCAAGCTGTGGAGCTAGTGCTGTATTGATCTGGAAAAAAAGAAAAAAAAAACACAAAAAGTAAATAAATTCCCTGGGATTACTCAACGTGATGGATGCCCGAAGGCCGGTTTGATTCCTGCAGAGGTGCCAATAGCCTAACGGAGCAAACATTGCCATCATGTAATAAAAGCATACCGGTAATTAAAAATCTCCTTGCAGCACTACAAACAGGAACACGGTTTCACTGGAGCAGGAGGGAATAAATAGTGGGAATTCTGCTTCATTTGAGATGGGAGATGGATTCAACGGATACCTGAGTAAGAGCTGGCCAAGAAGAAAGCACATAGAGTAGAAAGCAGAGAGCAACCTGCCTCATTTTAATGTATTCAAGCCCTTGCCACACACTGAAGCCAGAAAACTACCTGTGGGCTTCAAGGAGAGCTGGTTTTAGCTGGAAAAATCACAGGTTTTCTGAAAACTGCTTGTTAAATATTATGCAACACCTTCATTTTCCTCCTTGAGTGTACCTGAGACATATTGCCTGCCTAAAAAGATCATGAGTCAACTGTGACCTTCACATGCATCAACATTAAAAGGGAACAGTTGTGTCCAGCAGCTCAACAGAGGCTTTGGAGGAAAGGCTGAACATGTAGACCAGAGTGCAGCACAGATCAGACAACATCCAGATTGGAAAGCAGCATTTAGTGGCTAAGGATTCCTAACTCCATTCTGCTCTCAATAACCAGCTGGATGATGCTGGGTGACCTTTCCCTGCCTCAGTTTCCCCTCTATCACAGAACAATTCATTAGTTAGTGCTCCTGCAACATAAGCAGGAATATAGGAATATAATTCCTATAGACAGCGCTGTGAGCTGTTCCTTTACCAGACAGACTGTGCTGCAAAGCACTGACATGAACAGAGATCACAACAAAATGTGATACCGGATAAGTAACAGGAAGAGGCAGAGATACACAGATTAAAGCTATGTCAGTTGGGTGACTCACTAGAATCAGAATAGTTGCTTTGGTTTAACAGTTTATTTATAGCTTCTGTGAGCACAGGGCTGCTAGATCTCAGAATGACAGCTGGGAGAGGAAATGTGGATTTTTTTTCTTATGCTACCCCTAGGGAATGTTTCTTGCCCACAGGAAGAGATAATTAAATCAACAATTAAAGCTGTAAAGTCTCCTGAATCACAGAAAATGGTGCATGGTGTCTGACCTCTTCTGCCTTGCTTACACAGCACAGCAGTGATCTCTGTGAGCTCAGAAATATAGTTGTCTCCTGAAGGAAAGTCACGAGCAGAGAGAGCTGGGGAGTACAGAGCATTAGGCAGAGCAGAGAGAGGGTCCTAGGCAGATGCAGGGTGTGCAGGGACTTCATCCTCTCCGCATCAAATAATTGGAATGGGATTTTCAAACAAGCAGCAGGAATAACATGAAATTACTCTGGGCTAAATAAATATTCTCTTCCATTTCTGTTCCTTCCAGTCTAGGGAACAGGCTATCTGCTACTGCAATAGGCAGTAGCAGATAGCCTGGGAATTGGGAAAACACAAAACTCATGGAATAGCATCCATACTCTTTACTACCAATACAGACTATAAAAAAAGCATGGACGCCTTTACCTTTGAATAACAAGTGATAAGTATTTCTTATTGTTTTCAAACAGAAATGTTTACAAAAGCATTGCCAAAGAAAATTTTAAGCACAGGAAAGAAAAAGTGAGGCAGAATTTCTCCTAGCAGCCTCTCTGGTGGCAAAGCTGCCTTATCAGTGGATAGGAAAATTCCCAGGGCAGCTTGTTTTCTAAAACCTGTAGGAAATAACAACTCTCAATGACTTTTCTCCAACACAAAAGGGTTTATAACAACAGTGCTGACAGGAGCTGGAACTCCAGATTTTCAGCTTTGACAACAGAATTACAGCACATTCCTCTTTCTAAGTAAATTAAACCCATTAATCATCATAATTAGTAATGCTCTGTGTCAGTGATATGGTAACAGAGCTAGTCACTACATGGTGCAACTAAGGAACTAAAGAATGATACAACAGTCACTACATTAAGTATCTATTCTTTAATAAATGACTGACGTATTTTTGATAAACATTTATTACAATGGAAGTGTCTTATGCTCATCCATAACACCTAATACTCAGATATTAGTCACCCGTTAAACTTTTACTGCCTGTTTATAAGCATCTTCCGCCTAGTTGTGCTCCACTTTTATTTCTTTGCTTGTAGCCTTGCTCGTAGTCTGTCACTGGCAGAGGATGCTCCAGGTGTAACACAACAACAAACCTCATTGATGGTCTTCCCAAGAGCTTGCTAGCCAGGTAAATCACAGCACATTTTTTCTTCTTTCTTTTATAAAATATCTCTGGAGAAAGGAAGATTTTATTTTTCCAACACATCTGTTATTTGAAATCAGTTATCAAAATGTTTCACTAGTTCCATTTTCTCCACTGCTTTCTCTGCTAAGGCTGGGTTGCTTAGCTACAATTTGGAATTACATCTGCTTCTGGATCTGACAAACGATGCGTTCTTTGATTGAGGCCGATGTTGATGCTGACAAAAACTGAATTTACAATTTCTTTCCCTCCTGACTAGTAAGAGGTTGCATGAATGTTATGGAAAGTGAACAGAAAAGATTGGCACTTCCCTTGTGCAGAGTGTGTGTTCCTCCCAGTGACGTCAGTGAGCAAACTTGCCTGGGGTCCAAAAAAGGCTGAAACAAATTGATGCAAATGGATCATCATTTGCCATTCTATCCTGTTCTATTCTATTCTATTCTATTCTATTCTATTCTATTCTATTCTATTCTATTCTATTCTACTCTATTGGTGTACCTGTGGAGATGATGTGCTCAGATAGACCTCTACTTGCTAAGGTGCCCTTGGTCTGCAATAATTCCATTGATCAGCCATACTCCCATCGTGTGCTTTCACAACGGTGCCCAAACTCTAGTTTATGAAACACAGCAAATGTTCACAGAACATTGTAGGTTTAAATTTATAGCACAAAGAAGCAGCTCTCAGCCCTGTGCGTCTTCGTGACATCTCCTGCAATCGCCTTTCACTGGGACCCCCTTCCTTTAACACAAGCTGCAGCTACCGTGCACTCCATTCTCTTCACATATGTCTTTCCCCACAGGTTGCTTTGTAATCCCTCCCACACTGGCCTCCAAAACAGCCAGTTTAGTCCAAATAATGGGGTATTTGGCTCTTGTTAGTCAAGTATTTATCATGTTGGGAGCTCCATCTAGCGATGGAATTGAAATCTTATCTGCAGCCAATTTCATGCTACAGTATTTTGTACTGGGCACTGTGCACAGCTCGGGGATGAAGAGCATCTCTGCGTGAAGCCACAGACAGACCTTCTCTCCAGACAGAACGAACTACAGCGTGTCAACAGCTGATAGCGGCTGCGTGGCATCTGCTACAAGATGGCAGGAAGGTACTGTCACTGGTGGTGCGGTAAGTTGGGAATCTAGGTGTAAAACTGGTGCAAAACACAGGGTGAGCCATGGTTCGGCAGCTTCAAAAAGGTTCGATTTATATTCATCACAGACAGCTCCTGGCTCTGCTCTTCAAAGTAACAGCTCTCTTTCTTACCTCTGTTTCCTGCTACAGCAGTCAGCCACTTCTTTGTTAAGTGTCACTTATGACCAGGCTCTACTCCCTGTGCTACAGCATGGGGCCACCGCATTTGGTTGAGGTTGAGCCCCACTGCAGCTCGNCAGCATGGGGCCACCGCATTTGGTTGAGCCCCACTGCAGCTCAGGAAAATCCGTGTTGCTTTTAAATAAGATGAAGCAATTCACCAAAAATCGTCACAGAACCCAGAGCTCCTTGAAGTCCGTTTTAGCACGTCAGTCACATAAACCAGTGATCTCCTGCTGGTGTCCGCTCTCACGCAAAGCCCCCATGTCCTGCAGACGGTGTCTGAGACAGCCTGGCAGCTGTCCCCGTGTCTGATGTTTTTCTCTGACTTTGCTATGATGATCCATTCCAGGAGATGAAGGGATTCAGGCAGGTGGCCGCTCCATCCAGGAACACGGCTCTTCAGTGACAGAGACACAGAGACTCCCTCCTTGTCAGCCGTAATACAGATTCATGCGGTTTCTCCAAGAGGCTTCAGTCTGAGCAGATTCTCCGGAGCACAAAGTGCAAGAGCCCTTTAGAATTTAATCATTTTGCTTTTTAATATTTTTGCTCACAGTCTGACCATGCTCTGCAGAGTTTCCAGTGATTAAGCCCAGAACAGAAGGAGGAAAATTTCCCCTCTTAGACAAGCACAGAAGTGGAATCTCTGAACAAAGGGAAGGATGTCCTGGTTCAGCTTCTTGTCAGCAAGTCCTTCCTCTGAACCATGCATGGAAGAGGACCTAGGGAGAAATGTCTGGCAAAAGGTCTGAACTTCCATCTTTCTTAGTGACAGAACATTCATCATAAAAGTGTCTGGGCACCTCATGGTCTTAACAAATCTATCATCACTAAACCCTGGCGAGTCGAGCAGAACTATTATATCTATTTTACAGTTGAGGAACTGAGGCCAGGGAAGAGAAGCAAGCGATGCACTATCACTCAGTAAATTTGCTGCTAGGCAAAGAATTCACTATGAGCTTGCCAAGCTGCTGACTAATGCCTTAAGCACTATTTTCTTCTATAATTTATCTCGTATACACATAAACCTCAGTATCAAGCAAGTCCTTTTGTCTCTCAATAACTTTGTGGGTTTTTCCCCCAGATGACATCCCTGCAGTAGGCACAGACCTGCACTATTTTACTTCTGAAGCTCTCAGTGCTGAGAATCCTCTCCCAAATTCCAAGAGTAGTTTTTGCTGCTCCTGACAACATCCAGCACAACAACCAAGCAGATTGTGTGTTATTACAAATTAACCTCAAAACCTCATAAATCCTGCACCCTCCAGGCCCAGGTAATCCAGTTTGGGGCCAACCAAACGTGTGTTGTGCACGGAGAGGCAGCACAGCTCTATGTCAGGACTGCAGGTAAAGCAGCATCTGCTCAATGACCTTCCTGTTTGATGTTTGTGTGCCACGGACCAGCACAGCAGAAGCCCATGAAAGCAGAGGGACTCCCAGCAAACAGAGCCTGGGGATTAGGAGACAGCTTTCCACAAAACTGTCAAAAATCAAGAGAATGAACTCCTGGGATTTCCTTTTTATTTGGAGAACACTCTGTTCTTAACTACAGCTGGCAGGCACAGCCCTCATTTGGCTTTGTCAGGGTTGAATTTGATTACATTCAAAGGGGAGGAAAACACGCCTTTCCTAAGCCCAAATCACCCTGGCCACATGGCCAAAACAACTCTGAACAGCTGCTTCTTTTGTGAGGACTTCCAAGGAAGAGGAATGGGGTACTGGCAAACTCCTATAGTTTAGAGATTTCTCAGGCTATTGCAACACAGAAAGAATGCAGAAAGAATGATCCTTTATGATCCTTTACTACTCTCCTTGCCTCTAAACTCAGCATTCTTTTTCCATGAAATGAACAAATAAATAAAAATATAAAGTACCATCAAATAATTTTACCTCCTGGTTTTACATCTGCTGTGCCACCATCTCACTGTGTAGCCTTGAGTAGACTCCTTCAGCATGTGGCTCTTAATTTTCTCCTAAATTCAAAGTGGAAATGCACTGCATCAACCGCAGGGAGTGCAGCAAGCCCATACTCACCACTGCAGAGAATCAGAAAATTGGAGATCACCTCCTAACTCTGGGGAACATGGGAGACTCAAGTCTGACCAGTTTTGAACGGCTCTTCTGGAGCCTATTGTACTTTAATAGCCTCCTAGCTGTCTGCTAAGTGTTTTAAGATTTCTGGAGGGAAAGATTCCCCCTGAGCACAGTGTTTATCGGAAATACAGCATCAAACACTGTACGTACCATCAGACACCAATTTCAAAGCCTCTGAAATCAATTCTGGAGCTCACAGTGCAAGGAGTGAAGGATGAAGCCTGTTTTCTCTTCAGCCCTCCTGCCTTCTCGCCGGTCAGTGTGTCATCTCGTTTGCTGTTGGTTAAAGGAGTTTTTGCGATTGTGGATTTCTGTTCCTCACTCTGGATCTACAGTAATCCCATAATTGTTATGCCAAGTGGTGCCTAAAGACGATTTTATCACACTCTGTGTAATGTGTAAATACCATTAAGTTAGACGGATTTTCTCATTAATTCTCCATCCCCATGACAAGCCTGGAATTAACACAATTGATTTTCCAGTTCCTACTCATTATCAATCATCCAAGAACTTAGTCACATCTCATCTGATCCACCCAGTCCCCAGCATTTATTTGAGGACATCAACATGCATTAAACTAATAAAGAACAATAGGTGTAGCAACCTCTGTGCTCCAAAGCCAGGCAAGAACAAACCATGCATATTCTGAGCCCCTTTGGTGGGCAACCTCCACTATTCACCAGCAGCCTGCAGAGAAGCAACAGTGATTCCCACTCTTGGGCAACATTCCCTATTGGATGAGTGGATGTCTGGCTGACGCCGAATTTTCTGTGGAAATTTACAGGCTAGGTGGATCCTTAAAAAGCTATGCAGCAAACACGAACCCTCTGCTATAAAACAGATGTGCCAACACAAGCCTCACAAGCATGACTTGGCCTCTATATAAAGTTGAGATTCTTTCCTGATACCTCTTACACTTTCATTTTCTCACCTGCATCCTTCATCTCTCACCTATTCTCTTACTTACTCCATATCATACTAATCCACTGGATTATGTAAAATCTAACAATTTATCTGTAGTTCTCCTAAGAAACAGGAAACCCAGACAGTCACATACTTTTTCTGTAAACAGAAACAAGTAGATTGCTGTAGAAAATAAATAGTTCAGAATCCCCCTTGCTGAAGGCATCTGTTCTCCTGGCACACACAATCAGAGGGGGTTCATGGGCCAAAATCATATTTTTCTCTCTCATCATAGCAGCAAAAGATGTTCCCTTAGGAAATTGCAAATTAGTAGTGATGAATGCTGAATACCTTGCTGAACTGTGGTGGCAAACCTCTTCCATACCCAGTTTTAAACCCTGCAAGGCAAGTGCTTATTCTGGTACTCAAAGCAAAGTAATGAAGCAGCTGCCTTTTATCGGCATTTGCAACCCTGTCTTCAGTTTTGTTCTTCTGGATGGTTCTCAATCCTGTTGTGCAATGGTGAGTTGCATAAATCAAGCAAACATGAACTAGAGGGGTGGGAAGAGGAAAGTCTCCTCCTGAGTTTTTGAAGTGCACAGCTTAATCACCCAAGCCATCTGCCTTGCTCTTGCCTAAAGTATGTGTAAATAAGAGTAGCCTTTTAAAGTCATCAACTGTTTTCTGTTCATGGGATCCTGACAGTATTCAAGACAGGTTCCCAGATGGAATTATCATTAGATAATGAATAATCTTTATGGAAGCTATTTAAGGGGATTTCTAATCTCTTTTTGTTAAGCAACTTCTGAAACTTTCAGCACAGGAAACTGGTACAGGTTTGGAATACTAAGCAATGATAGGTTAAAAGGGACACTTCAATCTACTGCTTTTTCTGCAGATAATTGGATCCTTAATCCCTTTAAGGTTATGATCTCAGTTTACTCTGCTGGGACAGAAGGTGCCTAATTAATTTGATATCATATGACCCAGTGCAGGCTCCAGCATTGCCCATAAGGGAGAGGTAGCAAATTGAAAAGCATCACAGGAGGGAGAAAATAGGGGTGTTGCAGGTACATGAAAGCTTGAACTGAAACAAAGGAATATGCTTTTCTACCAGCCATTGTAAAACAGCAGCCCACAACAGCTACAAACACACAGGATGAGAAAGCCCATTCTTCAGAGGACTAACTATTTGCGAGCAAGAGCCTGCTTTTGTCTAAGCAGATCCAAATAAACTCTTCTCCAGCCAGATGCAAGTCCTCCAGGAACTGCTTAAGCTGTCTAAGTAGCATCTTGTTGTGCTGTCAGATTTGTTTTTTTTTCAAGATTATGGCATGGAAAAGCAGTAGTGTTAGAAGAAAAGCACTGCTGGCAGATGGAGAAGTGTTCTGTTCTTTAGATAGAACCCACATTAAACCAGAAAATAATCTCTTTAGGACTGTGAAGTGTTTAGCTGCAGTACAGAGGAGCCTGTAAATGCAGTGGAACCAGGCTAGCTCTTGTAAAACATCTTCCACACATGTAGAAGCAAACACAGAAAACAAGCTGTCCCCATCCCAGCAGGAAATACACAAGAAACCTTAAATCTACCCTTAAACCACAAAGATCTGGGGCCAAAATCAGCAGAGCTATACGAAGATCCAATTCACAGAAGGCCATGAAATCCATATTATATCTGGTGTCCCCTTGGTAGCATTGCTGCCATCAATAACTGGTATTTTCTGTGCATAAGGACTCTACTGATAAACACAGAAAATGAATGCCTCGCTAGGAAAGAAAGCATCTTCAAGAAGCTCATTTCTAAATAGACAATAGACCAAGATTGATCTCAAAAGAGGAGTAAAGAATGTGGACAATCAGACAGAATGATGTCACCTTTCAGGTATCTAAAGTGCTTGTGGCAGTAAAAAAA